>JAOBSW010001148.1:0-137349 GCA_026214975.1 Gentiana macrophylla | reverse complement strand
CCCTGTTATCATCAGGATTGCCCCAAAGCGTAGTAGAACCGCCCATCATCCAAGTGGTCACTAATATGTATACGGAGATTCTAACCTCTTGATAGACATGGTTGAGCAGTTTCAGTCTTTGGACATTTATGAGTCGTTCCAAGGACATTAGAAAGGAAGACTTGTTGCCCGAGAGTGTGGCATAGAATTGGACGACTGTGGTACTGTCTTGCCTAGATCCCTGAAGGTGCAAGATAGTTTGGATATGGCTGAGGCACCGACAAGGTTCAATGCTATGGTGTTGTGAGAATTTTATACGTATCTGGCGCATAACCCGGGAGCTACATTTGCTATGGTCTGGGGAGTCAAAGTAGATTTTACAATTGAGCGGATCAACTAATATTACAGGGTTCGCAATCCACCAGTGGGCCCCGATGAGTATACATCCTCTGCCAATGTTGAATATTTAGAGAAGATGCAGATGATTGCTTATTAGGGTGCAATGGAAGCGCAATCCTATAGGAGCCCCCGCCATCTTCCTGGAAAATTATTTATCCTGGGATTTGAAGGTGGTCAACAGATTTGTATGTGCCCGCCTTCTGCCGACCAAGCATACGGTATCTGCCACACCAAAGATGGCGGAGTTGATGTACTATCTGGAGCAGGGATCTCCAATCAACATCAGCCTATTGATGCATAGCCGAATTCATGAGATTGCATCTATGTCTAAACGAGAGCAGCTGCCCTATAGGCCTATGATAAACATGTTTACTATGAGGACGAGGTTCTGGTTCTAGTTAGTGATGATTGGGAAGAGCGTGAACCGATGATCAGTTCACAGTCCATTATGAGAGTACCGAGATGGGTGGGTTCAAGAGTTGAGAGAGAGCGTACTCCGGTCTACAGAGCACCTCGATCTCAGAGGGCTTTGATTGAGGAGAACACACGAGAAATTGGGAGTCTGCACCGCAAAATGGATCATATTACAAACTTCTTAGGCGTTCCTCCTGGGTCCCCACCACCTAGGACTGCCCCACATCACGGAGCATCTTCTTCCGCTGCTGCTGCCTCTAGTTATGGACCACCTCCCGGTTTTGAACATAGAGATGACTAGGAGGATTATTACGATGAGGACAAGTTTTCTTTCTTTTTATTGCTGTTATTTTCCATTTCTTGTTTTTCTTTCCCATCTAGTACTGTAGTAGATTTTTAATAATATAATGATTTTGTCGGCTTAATTTGTTTGGAGTTATTTAATTTATGTTTTACTGCCGTATTATTATTATACGATTTGTTGTCACCCAATTCTTCTTGGATTGTTTGAGATGATTAGCATAGATTTTCCACGGACTTCTTACATCAACCCATTTCAATTATGGCGATCCAGTTTCTTACTTGGCTACACACTCGGTAACGCTCTGAGTATTACCAATAATTATACCTTTATTCACCCCAAATTATACTCAAGAGTGTATATGTATGCTCGTTATTATATGGAATATGTGTTAAATGCTAAGTGAGTGTTCCTAAGTTTGTAATTCTGTATCTGTGTCATTATCCTGAAGATTTGGTACTGTTTTCCCTTGTTTTATGTATTTTCAGGAGTTATCAGATTAAAAAGCAGACTTTTCGGTGACGTGTGAAGGACACACATTGCATCAGCAAGTCCACTAGTTAGCAAAACCTCCCCATTTTCCTTTTTTTGCTATCATTTCATCATTTCCCACAACTCCACCTCAATCCCATCAATCAAACCCCTCAAATACCTCACCCTCATTACTCCTCTACCCACTATCCCACCAAATCCTTCCACCTTCTACCCAATTCTCCTATATAAACACCCTTCCATCACCACAATTACAACCAAAAGCATCATTTTTATTCAATTTCAACACCCAACACCATTATTCTTTCCAACCTCTGCCGCTGAATAGTGCTACTGTAGCATGTTGTTGCTGCAGTTCTTCATCTTTTATCATCAGCAGCATAGTCACAAAAGAAACCGGGAAAAATCAGCTCCGGTAAATCGATGGATCAAGCTAGATCTCCATTGTTGAAGGTATGAAGCTTTGAACGTTCCTTTTGTCTTTAATATGATAGATCTGTTTGTATTCATGTGTTTTAGTTATGCATGTTTAACGACCTCATAATTTGCTTAGATTAATCAGCATTGAGCAATGTGGATCCAGAAATAGGAAAAGCTGCCCCCGGTAAACCGGCGGTCTATACCGGTTTACCGAGGTAAAATTTATAAAACCTAATTTGGAGGTTCAGCATCAGCTATGTTGACCGACAGAAATAATTAAAATGAGTAATATGTCTGGTCAATCTAGTATTCGTAATCCATAAATTAACATGAATTACTGATAGTGAAGTGTTAGTTAGGACATTGTCTTGATGGACCCAAGGAACATGCTAATTAGTGTCGATAGCTGCCTAGGCAGGTTAGCGGTATGAGTTAGCGCTCAATACTGGAAATTCTAGTTCTTTATGTGTATGGGCTATTACGGACCAATTAAGGAGGGTAGCTGGCGTATAGATTATCTACTACAATGGTCAGAGTAGATAGGATTAGGGATTGTACCCATAGCTTAAAAATGAATTAAAATCTCACTCGATTAATTTAAGGAAATTATGTGGGGAAGTAAACATAAGGATTAACTAAGCCAAGTTAGTAGATAGGTGGGATGAGGGGGATGAACGCCATATTTCTTTTATGTTAATTGTTGGTCAAAGACCATATATGTGTCTTCTTAGTTAAATTAGAATCATTTATGCTTGAGTTGCATTGTCTCTGTGGGATCGACCTTGATACGCCCTTGCTATACTGCGATTGACTTAGTACTCTTGCTAGTAATATCGACGTACGTGACTTACACGCGATCAATGCTTAACCAAAGCTAAGTTCCTTTTTGTTTTTTTCTTATCGTCTTCTAATTGGGGACAATGTTTTGATTAAATAGGGGTAAGGGACGTCACTTAGCTTTGTAACATTATATTCCCAATTATTAGATTATCTTGATTCTCTTGATGCACTTTTCACCACGTAGACTTTGATTTGTTTTGTCAAAATTTCAAAAACCAATGACATCTTTGACCTTTTGGAGTTAATTAATTACATCTTTGTTTCAATTTGCATAAGTCAAAGTAGTGCCCACTTCCGAAGTAGTGGCGCATTAAATGCATATTCTGTTATGGGCAACCATTTGAAGCATGTATAACTCACTTTCCCTAGTGGGTAGTCGATAGCGCATTACTTTGAATAGAGTTGACCCTAGCTTTATCTCGATTTTTTTTCTACCTATGGTCATTCGAGTCAAGTTGTTGATCTAATACGGGCTACGTATTTAGTAGTTTATCAAGAGTGGGGCCGTGAGGATAGATAGAATTATGCGTGTTCACCCACCAAGAAAGAGAAATAAATTTCAATATATATATATATATATATATATATATATATATATCTATATTACTTTTGGCAAAATAAAGTCGATGGAGCGTAAGACGCACGACTTTCATATCAAATAGACCGATAAATGTGAGCCTAGAGTGATACTTGGTTCTCGATCTACCTTGCCAAGTTGACTTCACTCAAAGCAATCAAAGAAAAATTCCTGTAAAGGGAAAAGCTTGTTCATGACTGGTTTGTTCGACTACGGGTTGACGTAATGTGAGATTGTCTGCATTGCTAGGAATCGAGAGGTTATTGCACACACACATTGGTTTGTGACATGAATATTGTATAATGCGTTACTTATGGATGTGAGTGACATGATCTTGATCTTGACTTTGTGAGGAACAACTATTTATAAATAACTTGTATATTGGTCGGGATTTTTTTTTTTTTTTCGCTTTATTTGCTATGGGCGATCAAATGCTAAGTGGGAGGGTAGTTGATAATGCTCTAAATGCACTATTAAATTAACCCCTACTTACCCCGAATTCTGCTCTAGAGAATGTATATAGAGCCTAATATTGTTAAGGAATATATGTTAACACTGAGTGCATGTTCTTAAGTTGGTAATTCTGCATCTGTGTCATTATCTCGAAGAATTGGTACTATTTTGCCTCATTTTATGTATTTTTAGGATGTATCAAATTTGGAGCATTTAAGGACGGACCTGGACCAGAGGAAGGAGTATTGGGCCAAGTGAAGTGAGTCTAAGAAGAGATCTACTGAATGAAAAGAAGTATTGAAGGCCCGGTTTACCGTGGGCTAGGCCCGATAAATCAAGGGCCTTGGGGAACAAAAAATCAATTCTTCCGCATCTACTAGGTCGGTTAGGGTTTATGTGAGTCATAAGTCAGCCAATGAATCTATATAAGGCCACATAAACTGATTATTATATAGCTCTCAATTATATTCTATCTTTTTCATAAATCTTCAATTACATTATACAATTTGATGAAATAAAGTTCTTCTAAGCTTTTGAAGTTTATTTTCTAGTTTCCTTCCTTTGCTTGCCATCTCTAGCTTGAGTGGATCAAGCTAGATCCCCATTTTTTATGGTATGAAACTTTGAATGATCCTTTATGTCTTTAATATAGTAGATCTGCTTGTTGTTACGTGTTTTAGTTAATCTGCATGTTTAACGTTAACCCTATAATTTACTAAGATTAATCAACATTGAGCAATGTAGATCCATAAATAGGAAAATCTGGCCCCGGTAAACCGGAGGTCTATACTGGTTTACCGAGGATAAATTTGGAAAACCTAATCTGGAAAATTTAGAAAACCTAATCTGGAGGTCTATACCGGTTTGGGCTCAATACTGGCAATTCTAGTTCTTTATGCATATGGCATATTACGGACCAAATAAGGAGGGTAGATGGCATAGATTATCTACTACTATGGTCGGAGTAGATAAGGTTAGGGATTGTACCCGTAGCTTAAAACTGAATTAAAAGATCACTCGTTTCATTTAAGGAAATTATGTAGGGAAGTAAATATAAGGATTAACTAAGCCAAGTTAGTAGATAGGTGGGATGTGGGGGAGGAATACCACGTTTCTTTTATGTTAATTGTTGGTCAAAGACCATATATGTGTCTTGTTAGTTAGATTAGAATCATTTATGCTTGACTTGCATTGTCTCTGGATCGATACTGATTCTCCCTTGCTATACTGTGATTGACCTAGTACTCTTTCTAGTAATATCATCGTATGTGACTTACATGCGATCAGTAGTTATGATGAAGCACATGTTTGATGCATTCAAGCACTTTAAGCAGTGGAAGGAATTAGTTGGAAATACCACAGGGAAGAAGATCAAGAGACTTAGAACTGATAATGAATCGGAATTCTGTTGGTATGAGTTTGTTGAATTCTACATGAATGAAGGCATTGCTAGACACCTTACTGTCAAAAATACTCCACAACAGAATGATGTTGCAAAAAGAATGAAGCTACATACCGGAAAAAAGATGAAAAAAACGAGATTTCAAAAGAATTCAAATCTTCCATTTTTCTGCCACTTCGCTTTCGTAACAGACACAATATCTACTATCTAAAATAAATGGTGCTCGAAGAAAGGATCCACACTATGCTGTGTGCTGGGGGGAGAGCTGCTCCTTTAACGAATCGAGGGACTTCACATTGGGATCAAGCTCAAAACACCACTTGAGGTTTGGTAAAGGAAGTCAGCTGACTACTCTGGTTTAAGGGTTTTTGGAAGCACATTCTACTATCATGTCAGTGAAGATAAACTGGAACCTAAAGCCAGGGAAGGAGTATTTGTTGGATACGGAGATGGAGTTAAAGGGTATAGAATCTGTCATCAGTTGAAATTAGGGTTATACTCAGAAGGAGTATTGTCTTTGATGAAAACTCTATGCTTAACTCATCTGTGAGAGCCGCATCTGAATCTAAAATTGGATATGAAACTGAGAGGGTTGACAAATAGGTGGAGTGTTGAAATAGTGTCCTAAACCCAATCGGGTTGGACCGGATCTGACCGGGTCGGATCATTTTTTACTATTTCTTTTTGCTAATACATATAATAAATGGCTTTTCTGTTATTATATATTTGTTCGTTTAATGGACCAATTATGACATTGTATATGAGAACGTCCCTAGTGTCAAACTGTGAAAGAGAAATCATAATGGTGATTATGGTCGATGAGATCTCGACTCACTTTAACTGGTTTGATACTTAGAAGCCTCTAATCGTATGTACTGTTAAACCGGACATTAATAGTACGGTTAGACTAGCACGTATTGGATTTCATCTATCTGATGAAGATAGAGATAGATCTCGTCTATCAAACTGTCGAGACAATTGGACTGTGCATGGACGTATATTATAGAATGCATACGTTAGACGGACCCACTTACTTTATTAATTGTCGCACTATATGGCGGTTGTGTAATTTTCCTGAGACCGGAGTCATCATGGCATCACGGTGTGGATTGTCATGCTTTGACACTTTTGAGGTTTCCTCTAGCCATAGGGCTATCATGCGATAGTGATTGGGTATGATATTGAAGAATGCATAGGATTCATGTTGCTCGTCCAGAAATCACGTATCCTAATAGTAAGAGTAAATATCCGAAAGGGCCTTCTTATAAGGAATGTCTAGCTCCCGTGAATCTTTGCAAAGTGGGAGTAAATGAGTTACTTCGAGAGAGCATGATATCCAGTTTATAAGATACGGCTGTTGATTCTTGACACTCGACACACCATCGTATGGATATTGTAACAGCGATATGATTCTATTTACACGGTAATCGTTTCACATTAAAGGTTGTAGTCATAGCACTTGACTCTTTCCGATGATTGGGGGTCGTGGACGTGTTGCTAGACGCTATCCATGATCGTTAGGTATGAAGCACATTTTAGTAAATGCACTTTGTGCTTACGTCCAACATATTCGAAACCTATCGGGTCACACACATATGAATAACTAGCCGAAATTAATTTGTGGTTATAACGATAACCGGATGAGGATTTATTTATGCCTACTATAAAGTGTTATAGTGATAAATTAATATTGTGGTATTTATTCTATATGAATAAATATAATACAAGATATTAATTATGTTGATTAATTAGATATATATATATGTATATATATATATATATATATTTACATATATGTATGCAAAATTTTAAGGTGTATATGATACACGTGGACTTTGCAAATTAATTAATCATAGTATTATGTAATTATGTATTAATATTAGATATTAATATATGTATGTATTTATATGCTTGTGATATGAATATATGTGATATACATGTGCACACGTGTAATGGATATATATATATATATATATATATATATATATATATATATATATATATATATATATATATATATATATATATATATATATATATATATATATAAATATATATACATGTGTAAATAGATTTATGGTAATATAATAAAGATATATGCAATATTAGATATTGACAATATATATTTTGAAAGTATTTAATATAAGTATTTAATAAGATTAAGGAAAGTATTTAATGAGATAATCAATCAATTATCTAGTTGATTTATTAAATTCTTATTCTATTGGGAAAATAGTTGGGAATATCTTTTCACACAAATTTTTATCTTACCACACATAAATATTTTTCCAATTTCGTCCTTATTTTTTTTTATTTTATGCGCGTGTTCATTCTAACTAAAGTTTGGTCAGAATATGACACATTATCCATACTGAAATATGGTCAGAATATACGTGTTGAGAGTCCACACTGGTTGATTCTGACCATATTTTAGGTAGAATGTTTGAAGTTTTTCAAACTCAAACATAGTCAGAGCATCATTCTGACCAATATTGAGTCCGGAATACTCTACACATTCAGACTAGAATTGGGTCAGGATAACAACAACAATATAAGAGCACCAGTATTGATTCTGACTGAATTTCAGACAAAATATTAAAAGTTTTTTGTACTCAATTTTAGTCAGAATGTCTTTCTGACCGGTATTGAGTATGAAAAACATTCAAAATTCTGACTAGAATAAAATCAGTATAATGATCGTATTCTGACTCAAATTGGGTCAGAATGGCTGCTGTGTGAATTGACCATACATTGGCCAGAATAGTATATATTTTCCGGACTCATTTACGGTCAGAATGACAGGCGTGTGGAATATCCAAACGAAGCCCACTCTCGGCTCTTGGTAAGTGTAAAACAACATTTGTGTGAAAATATAGTCCCAAATAGTTTCTTTCTCCCCACTCCACTCAGTCTAATGGGGTTCACCTCCTTCTCTATTTAAAGGGAGTTGTGCCAACTCTTTTGTGTCACAATATTATTGCAATATTCTAGTGAAAGAAAGAGAGCATTTCTTGAGAGAGTTCTATGGGAGGAAGAAAAGCCGACCTAGCAGTCGACCTTTTCCGGTAGTAGTCTTATGAAGATTCCGGCGGTTGTTCATGTGGATTACCGCTAGAGGACGGACACTTGGATGGCTCGGTGCTTGGACAATCAACCATAAACGATAAAGCTTCGATATTTTAGATCATCCAAGGTAACTTTCTCGTTTACTACTTACATGTTTGTTGCTTAAACGAAGTCGATCCTGGTAAAAAGGAAATTAAATTTTAAATTCCGCTGCGTTCCAGCGTAGATTTCCTAACAGTGGTGGTATCAGAGCGGTCTTCGAGCTTAAGCAATAAGCATTAGTAATTTGCATAGTAATTTTCATCGTTTTAATCGCATAATAAAAGATGCATGATATCGATTCACAAACAATTAGATTGAACGAAACAAAAAAACAAATAAAGGGGGATCGGCGTTACCCACCACCGGCCGGCTGGTCGCCGGCGGCAGCGGCAGGGCAACCTGCTACCGGCGTCGGTTGATTGGTCAAAGGTGGTGGATCTCCAAAATTTTTTATTTGTGTTTTTGGGATTTAATATGGTTTATAGTAGTGATTGATAATATCTCTTTTGTTTAGTTGATGTTATGTGGACAACTAGTGGTTCCAATAGTTTGAACAATTGGGATGCCACATGGCATGAAAAGTACAATTACTCAATTTTTTGAGTAAAAGGGGTGGACCTAAGGTTAACCTGGGTCATTCCAAATTTTTTGGAATACGCCTAGGCCTTTTTCATAACTTTTGGAAAAGGCCTAGGATGCCTTTTCATTTGGTTTGGACCAAACCAAAAGCATCCCTTTTGGTTATGAACCAAAATAAAAGAAACATAAGAGACCCACTTTATTTTGATTTTATTTTATAATAGTTCAAATTAATAAAATTAAAATTGAATCGATTTTAAAATTATTCGTTAATTTTAATTTCTATTAAAATTATATAATTGATTAAATGTTAATTAGTTAATTATGTTGGTCCCTGGGGGTAAAACTATAGTCAGAGAGGGGGGGGGGGTGATGACTATAATGGAGTTTCAAAAACTTTTCTTATATTTAAATGCTTTTGGGCAGCGGATAAGTCCCTTCTTTAAATGTTGGTTCAAAGTAGATTATGCAATCACAGATATAGTATGCAATCAAATAAAGTGTTGTAAAGTAAATTGCTGAAAGTAAATAGACACAAAGGTTTATAGTGGTTCAGGGTGGTGTAATCGCTTAATCCACTCTTCTCCTGTGATGATTGGAGGAATTCACAATTGTTTTCACAGATACAATAGTTAGATTGTCCTTGGCTACCCAAGCTTCACAATCTTCAAGAATATCACACCTTGGCTAAAAAGCTTCAGTTACTCAGTCTCTATCACTGCTCCATGAGAACAAATATTTCAGCACCTGTCACACTGGTTGCAACTCCTTCTCATGTTCCTCTGATTCAATTGCTTCAGTTGATGTGAATTGGATTCACAGACTTGTGATCAATCTCAGTGCTTGATATGGAATTTGAGTTTTGATTGCTGAGTTGATCTCTAGATGTTTCCTTTAAGTTCAGATAGCAGGCGTTTTAAATTGACAGAGTTTCTGCTAGTTTCTTATCAGATTCAATTGTTGTTTTTCTTGTTTGTCAATGCCTTCTATATATAGCCTTGATATTCCTAATTTGAATTTCCGTCTATTGGCTATTTAATATGAGGAATAATCCATGTTTTAATTCTTGATTCGCCCTCAATTATATTCTCCTTGATTTTAGTGATCGGATTTCTTTCTCAAAAGTGTATCAGAAAATCAGTCATTGATTGATCCTCAATTGAATTGTGCATTTAATGCTTGATCTTCATAGTATACAATCAGAACAAGTAAAGTTTACTTGGCCGTTCCTTGACCGGTTAAATGATCCTACTGAGTTGGCTATTTGGTTCTTCCTTCACTGCTTTGTCTTCACTTAGCCGATTGTCAGTTCACTCTATCGGTTTACTGCTTTATTTGATTTTAAGAACTCCTTGTACTTCACTGATCCTTAATTTGGGTGATATCAGTGTTCACCATTTTTGACAATGTATTCCATCATTTGAGTTATAACTCAGACTTATCCAGGGTCATCACAGACTTCCCTAGTTATAAGTCAGACCATAATGTCTTCATGCTTCTCTGCTGGTACGTGGCTGGCTTCACACTACCGGATATTTTTTTTACTTTTCCATCCTACCAACTAGTACAATACTTGTCTGAATCAACTTATACAACATGTCAGACACTAAGTAAAGTCTTATACAGAGATTTCTAACTTATTTGAGGCTTGCTATAACAGCTAGTATGGCCATCATCAAAACATATTAAAAATGTTCCTAACAATTTCCCTCTTTTTGATGATGCCGAAACCCACATAAGCCTGAACATAAGCATACAAATTTTTTCATAATGATAACAACTCAGAAATTCTATTCATCCATAAAGGGCAAAAGGACAAGTAAGTTCAAAACAGATTCAGAATGCTATATCTACATTTTGCTTATGTCTTGTTTATACCTCTTGAACTTTGTGGTTTGAACCTCTCCATGTTTTTCCAATTTATCTCTAGGAACTTCCATTTCTAGTAAGCCATAGCAGTGTACTCAGAGACTCTAAGAAACACTCTCTTGTTGAATAGTCTATGAACGCCAGGCATAGTCTCATTTGCCTTGGGTTCTCCAAAGTATTTCTCAAGTCTATCCTTAGCTTCAGCAATATATGAATCAGCAAACTTGAGATTCTTGAATAGACCCTATTGTTCGTAACGGTTTATTCTCCCTATAGGACTGAAGAGTTTTACCATGTTGTTGAAGTCTTCATGTTGTTCACTGGATATATCTTATGGTCCTTTTGCAGAGAAATGTATGGCTTGGTTTGATCTACTGGTTGAGCCAGATACAGTATTTTGCTTGAAGGATGCATAGTCTCTTTTAACATCATTGTAGATTTTTGCCATATCAGTTCTCATCTTCTCATCATGATAGCTTAGCCAGTCGGGCCATGCTTCATCTTGATTTTGGTTTGGATACAGACTGTCTTGAGTTCTGAGTAACTCTCTTATCCTGTCCAGTATCTCAGCATCATATTCTTGTATGTTTCTGTGAGTTGTGAAGGTTCTTTTCTCACCAGCATATCTGGTGGTGCTGCTGCTTCTGCTGATGTTGGATCTATGTTGGTTTGCTGATCCAAGCCTTTGCTGACTAGATCCAGTCCTTTGCTACCTTCCTGATCTATCCCTGTCGTCATCTCTTATTTGGATTGGTTGATGGAAACAAATGCAAGGTTTATTTGAAGCCATTTCCCTCTCCTCTCTGGCCTTTCTTAGCTGTTCTTCAGCTTTATTTTTAATTCTCAGTTCTCTGTCCCTTGCTCTTAGATGTTCCTCAGTAAAATTTTGGGGTCTAACTGTGGATCCTTCAGCGTTATCATTTCTTTCCCTATTTTTGGCAGCATCATCCATCCGTTGTAATAAGATGCTGTTTGTAGCTTCAGCTCTACCAATCAGAGTATCCAATTTTGATTCAATAGAGGTAAATATCTTATCATGATCAGCCATCTTTTTGGTCACGCTGCCAAGTCTTATGCCAAAGGCCATTTCCATTGACTCATTTTCTTAAGAGACATGTTGTCTAAGGCCTACAAGATTGTTGGTTATATTTATGTTCAACTGGCATATCAGGTCACCCTGTCTTTGCACAAAAATATTTTTGTGCATCAATGTATTTAGCAATAGCCTGAAATATTTTCTCTGTGGAGTGACTTTCATCTTTGAATGCTAGAGTCATGGACCTGAGATACATTGCTTGTTGTTCTAGTTCTTCAGCCAACAAGTCTGTTACTTTTTCAAAGGCCTTATTTGATATGCCAGTAGAAGTTGAGTAAATTTGTGATGGATATCAGCTGGTTCTGGTTTTGTTTGCGGTCCTCTGTTTTGGTGTTGCACAGTTGGACGAACTTCAACTGATTCTTGGTTCTGTGCTATCGGTTGAGTAACATCTACACCAGCTTCTACTTCTTCAAGTACTTGAGTAGATGTTATTTCTAGTGCAGCACTATCTCATAATATTACCCCTTGCTTTGTGCCGAGAGTTGCCTTGACTGGTGTTGCAGCAGTTGAGCCTGTGTCCAACACTGTTGTTGGTTCAGCTGGATTGTCGATAAATAGTTTTTGAGGTGTTTCCTTCGCTGGTGGGGTTGACTTTGCTGGTTCTTGTGTTTGTAGAAAAGAACTAAATAAGATTTTATCATCAATTGCATCAGCTGTATGTTCAGCCTTCAGCATCATCTTTTGGATCATCACCATTATCATTTTGATCAGCACCATCATCATTATCATGATCATCACCATCATTATCATCATTATCATCACCATCATCATCAGAGTCACCACTTTATTTATCAGAAGTAGGATGTATTTTTGCATTTGTTGCATCAACCATATCCCACAGTGGGGATTCATCAAGTACACCAACCAGGGTTGTGATCCCAAGAAAGTCAAAGAACCAACCTTCTTTGTTAAGCATATGTTCTAAATTTTGAAGCTGATGTCTGGAATCACCTTCTTTCCATTCGAGGTATGCAGCAATTCTATCATCAATATCTCTGTCAGATGTGTCTGCTGGTTCTTCTGGAGTTTCTTCATCATCTCCATGATCGTCGCCAACTTCTTCATTTTCAAGTTGATCATCCTCACTACTATATTTCTCCTCTTGTTGTTCTACTTCTTCTGCTAATTCCTCTTCTTCTTCTTCATCGATTAATTTTCCAAAATCCTCTTTGTCCAAATTTCTTTGACCTTTTTGATTCTTTCATTGGCCGGAGGTGCTGCTTCGAGTTTGCTTTCTCTTTCCACCTTCTGTTACCTTTTTCCATTTGACATAGGTAAACATGATTTTGGATTCAAGTAATTGGTGGAGTTTGACAATAGGAACTTGCAGACATTGCAACATATAGTGTAATTGAATCCCATTGGACTTCTTCACCCAAAATATTCCCTTTTTCTTCTTTCCTTCTGCTAGCCCCTTTTTAGCGGCGTTGGCCTCTCCCTGGAATTGCTCTTTGATTCTTAGGAAGAAATATTTGGCCCAATTGAACACCAGACTGTTGTAAATGATTCCTATAAGATGCATTTCTAACCACTGTCACAATATTATTTGCCCCTAGTTTACCTTCAATTGTCTTTCCAACTAGAGCACTGAATTCATTGAAGGGTTTCTTCAAGACGGATCTAAGACGGTTGAGTTTCTTAGAGCCTAGGTTTGCCGTTTTAGCGATTGTTACCCAGAATTCATCCAAGTTTTGTGGGACAATAGCCGCTTTTGCTTGACCTTTATTAGAGATTTTAAGGTGTTTATGGATTACATTGGCTGTAATGACCACTTCTGTACCACTGACAGATGCAACAATCCGGTCTTCACCCATTTCGACACCTTGTTCAGCAAAGAGCCCTGAAACAAACTTGGCGGTATTTAAAAAAGAGACGAGGCTTTCATAACAAATGTCCTTGATGGGATGATTTAGAAAAGTCGACAATCTTAGGTTTTTGCATCCAGTTGCTAGTCTTTGTGCTTCTTAGTCATTTCCACATAGCTTTAAGTAGTTTTCTTGTTTGAAAGAACGATCCAGTGGCGATTGACTTCTCATATTGTTTTCCAGTTTGTGTGTTTGAAGTGGATGAAGCCATTGTTTGAAGTGTTTGAGATTTGGAAAAATCTTCTATTTTTCAAAGAGAATAGGGTTTAAGAAATGCAAGAGAGCGTAAAGAATTCTGAAAACTCTAGGATAGTTTTGGTTAGTGTGAGCGTGTTTGAGTATTAAAGGATTATGTGACGTAATAGCGTGATTTTATGTATATAAATCACGGTATTTGAGTGTAGTGGGGGAGTGGATTGAGGTATGTAATGATAAATCCCGGGAATTGAGGCGTTGCCATCATATCTTATTTGAAAAATAATATAGTTACCTCAATGATTTTTAAACTGATCTCCATGTGTGTAATCATCAGAAGATAATCCTCCATTACTTTTCTGATATTCCACGTGTGCAAAACTGATTTAGTTCACACTTTAGTTTGTTGTTGACTCCAAGGTATTTGTCGGTGGAGTGCCTTGGCTGGTCACTGAGCCGATGGAGTGATATCTTACTGAACTTCTTGTAGAAGACTGTTCCTAACAATCAGTGAAGTTTGCTTCGTTGGGTACCAGTGCCTTACCTGCCAAGTGAACGCACCCAATATGGCAAAGGTTCAGTCAGCTGGTGAAGTTACTTAGCTGATTACTCCAGTTAGCTGCTCCTTATAACTTAATCAATTTCTATCATTCCCAACACAGTTCTCAACTTGCTGAATCTTTCATGACTGAGTGGTTTTGTGAAGATGTCAGCCAATTGATCTTCAGTTGGTATATATCTTAGAATAACATCTCCTTTTTCTACATGATCTCTGATAAAATGATGGCTCACATCAATGTGTTTTGTTTTTGAGTGTAGTACTGGATTTTCTGTGACAAATATTGCACTTGTGTTATCACACATGATTGGAATTGTCTTCTCCTCCATTCAATAGTCCCTTAGATGTTGTGTGATCCATAGCACCTGTGCACAACAACTGCCTGCTGCTATGTATTCTGCTTCAGCCGTTGATGTGGATATAGAGTTTTGCTTTTTGCTAAACCATGATACTAGTCTGCTGCCTAGCATTTGACAGGTTATAGATGTGCTTTTTCTATCTATCTTACATCCAGCACAGTCAAAATTTGAATATTATATCAGTTTAAATCCTCCATCTTTGGATACCAAATTCCTACATTGATGGTGTTCTTCAGATATTTGATTATTCTTTTAGCTGCTAGAAGGTGAGATTCATTTGGTTGATCTTTGAATCTTGCACATATTCCTACCACAAATGCTATATCAACTAGTCTTAACTGGTAGGGAAATTTTCTCAACTAGTCTTTCAACATCAGATGAGTGATCATCTACTACTTGTTGATCAGTTGAGTGAATTTCCTTACTAGTTTGTTCAGCTTTCATTTCATCTAGTTCTTTTTTTAATCTTTTATTTTCATTTCTCAGATTCTCACATTCTTGTTCCAGAATTTCATGATTTACTTGAATTTCTTCAAATTTACTCATGAGATTTTGAATTAGGTTTGCAGAATCTAAGGGCACGACAGTAGATTGTGCAGTGTCAGATGTGGATGCACTAGATGATGAGTATGAGCTGGATGTTACCTCATGTCATTAGATGTTTTAGCCATAAGGCATAGGTAAGCTTTTTCATTGTCTGAGCTGTCAGCTGCATCATCATCATAATCATTTTTAGATGATTCTTCATTCTTTTCACTGCTGGTTTCAGCTTTGAGTGCCTTCTTTCTTTTTCTCTGTTCAGTTGTCTTGTACTTCTTATTATCCTCATTTTTGTCTTTTCTTTGGGGTAATCAGCCATGAAATGACATTTCTTGTTACAGTTGAAGCATCTGTATTCATCATCATTTTTTTTCATGTCTTTGCTTGAGTTTGACTTCTTGTTAGATGATGAATTTCCTTTAAATTGCTTCTTCTTGCTAAACCTGTCAAAACATTTAACGAGCAAAGCCACGTGTTCTTTCAGCTCATGTGTCTCTTTGCTGCTTGAGTCAGCTGTTTTGCTTTGATGGGGTGCAACCAGTGCACTGGCCTTGTGTGCCTCTACTGGTGCACTGTCTTCACTGTTCAACTCAAATTCATGAGCCTTTAATTGAGACATCAGAGTTAGAGTATCAATGTTTACAAGATTTGTTGTTCCTCTAAGTGCAGATTTGAGATCTTTCATCTTTCAGGTAGACCTCTCAAGATTTTCAGGCACACTTCTTTCTGTGGATATGTGTGTCCAAGTTGTTGCAGTTCACTGATGATGCTGTAGAATTTGTTATCCATTTGATCAATGAATTCATCAGTCTTCATTTTAAAGTTCTCAAATTTCTGTTTTGCAACAGATAATTTGTTTTCCTTGATTGCTTCTGATCTTTCATTAATCAGTGCTCATTTATCCCGCATCTCCTTTGTTTTACAATCTTTGATCCTTATGAACATATTACTGTCCAGAGTCTTCAAGATCATGTCTTTTGCAACAAAATCTAGGCTTGCTCTTCTTCTGTCATCTTTGGTCCAATCCTTCTTGAGTTTGTCTATCTCATTCCATTGATCTGCTCATGTGGTTATCAGAGTTGTGATCTTGATCGGGCCATCTTTAATTACATCCAGCATCTCCTCATGACTTGTTGCAAGATGAGACAACATCCTTATTTTATATTCTTCAAAATTATTAACATTGAATACATGTACCATTGACATGGAATTTGAGGAATCAATTAGTACAAATAAGAGAGATATTTAGAAAGCACATATTCGAAAACTACTTTGAAAATATGTGATCTCCTTGTTACTAGAAATTAGATATGAACAGGTTCTGATTCTAGGAACACTGCTCTGTTACCAATTGTTTGTCCCAGAGAAGGTTAAAACTATAGCCAGGGGGGTTGATGGGAGTCAACTTTACTGTACTTTGGTGTGCAGTTTAACCCCCGTTTATCACCTTATTGGCATGTTTTGGGTAGATATAGACCGTCTCGAGAGTAATATCGAGAATTATATGCATAGGGAGTTAAACTATCATATCGATGGTAAACTCCGCCTTTTTAGCGATATTTCACTCTTTTCCGAGCACTTTTGTCTTGTGGAATTACGCGTGGTGTTTGTTTGTCTATGTTATTGCAGGACTTAGGTGACTCGAGGACCCGGAAGGCGATATTTTGGACTATAAGACATGTTCGTGGCCCGAATGTAGCATAAAAAGTGAAGAAAAGCCAAGTTTGGAGTGAAGACAAGCCAGAAAGGGCGTTTGCTATTCTCCAGACGGGCGTCTGCCGTGAAGCTATATCAGACAGGCGTCTGCACATTCCAGACGGGCGTCCACAGTATTGGCACTTCATTCAGAAAGTTTGATTTTCAGCTGGACGGGCGTCCAAAAGACCCTCAGACGGGCGCTTAAGAAGGTTCAGCCAGATTCAAAATGCTCATACGACATAGACGCGCGTCCAGGGTTCCAGACGGGCGTCCAGGGTTCCAAAGCCTCTAGTCAGGATTCACCAGACGGGCGTTTAGAGGAATGCGAATGCCCGTCCACTAAAGATGAAACCCTAATATCTTAATATTTTCCAGGCGGACGGGCGCCTGACATGGACCAGACGGGCGTCCGGGACCGACAACATCAGATTTTTGACCTACTCTATGAAAACGCAGCTCATTCAGCCCCTACTCATCTTTGGCCGACTTTAGACTGTTCTTAGGCAATTTGTGTGCGGTTTTAGTGTTGTTTGATCACCCTTTGATCCCTTGATCATATAAATTACATCCTTTGATTCTAAACACTTTTCATAGCGTAGATTTACGTTTCAAGTTCCAAAGATTGTCCTTTTTGGTGGAGTATTTCTTCATACTGTTTCAGATCAGATTTTTCCTCAGTTATATAGTAATGAGTACTTTCTCTTTTATTATTTCTAGCATGATTTCAATTCTTGTTTTGATTATTAGCATAATTATGAGTAGCTAAATTCATGTGTAGTCGAATTATGTGAAAGCGAGCGAAAACCCTAAGGGGAATGAGATAGGGAGTAGTGTAGTGCATAAATTATTGTTTAAACAATTAATCCACATCCTAAAACTTATTTTAACGTCTTTGAATTAGATTGATCACCTAGTTCACTATCACACACATCAAACTTATAGATGTATTTTGCGGTGAGATGTGGGATAATGGGTTTTAGGATCGTTGCATAGATTCGTCCTAGTTGTTAGGTCCGAACCCAATACAGAGGTTTGTCGTCGTTGTTCGAGCGACTCTAGATCTTAATCATGTTAGGTTAATCGGTTTTCTAAAGGGAGAATTAATTAGCTTCACATAGGGTGGTTAGATCGAGTTGTTCAGTCTAATCGCTAGAATTAGGAGTTGGCACCCGTGGATGTCATTGAACTACATTGGATAGGTAGGTTGATTAAGACACGCTCCCTGTTAAGTCCTTCCTTAGGGGTAAAAGTAGCTCATGTGATCATAGTTCGACTATACCCGTTAATACCTAGAAGTAAATTCATTAGTATAATCTTTACTTTTGCATTAGTATAATACTCTCCACAACTATTTTGACCTGAACTAAGTTCTAAGTCGACTTTGGTACTTAGACATTACTCCCTGTGGATTCGACCTTGACAACACTATACTACCGTTAACCTGATACTCTGTCGGTCAAAGTTAGCGGTTAGTTATTTTGCTATCAAGAATTTTGCACCGTTTCCGGGGAGTAACGTTTGATATCTTGTAAGTTGACCGAAAGATTGGGCTTAGGTCATTTTTATTTTGTTTTCTTGTTGTTTCTTGTTTGTCAGTGAATGACCCGAAGCTCCAAAGAACCACTCATCGAGCCAATTGAAGAAATTGAAGCTTTTGCACGTCATAGAAATAGTCAACGCCGAGGAGAACCTCAGATTGCCAGTCCGAACACTTTGTTTGAGGAAGAAGGGGTAGTAGAAAGTTCATTTTCAGAATCCTCAGAGGGAATGGAGGATTCACCGAATCATATAGATGGCAAAGAGCGTTTGACTGAGCACAATGCACCGGGCAGTACATCCAACCTCAGGGATACAACTTTACAATTGACCCCAATCCGTGATCGTATAGAACAATTGGAGAATGATGGGTTGAGACTCTAGCAAACGATCGACCCTCAATACACTCAGAGAACTGGAATTGGGAGGAACTGAGGTGGACAGTTTGGACAGTTGGGAACTAGTGATAGACAGCTTGGGGTAAACAGAACAGGGAACACTAAGCGTACTCAGGAGCCGCCGTTGCAACAACAGAACACCTAGCAGTTCACGCAGTATGACCAATCTACAGTCGAAAGAGTACTACAAATGCTAAGGGAACAGGAGAATCAACAGGTGTTCCAAAACCCGTATCCTCAAGAACCCCTGTGCAAAGCGGCTTTATCAAGAAGCAACAACAAAGAGAATTATCGACCACATATGGCTCATCGTGTCAGAGACCGAGAGTCCAGCCGAGACTATGTTACCACCCCGCAGGAAGTTATTGGGCACAATCCAAGTAGAGTGCCCCCAATTAATGCAAACAACATGGACATCAAGCAAAATATTATGAACATGTTGGGGGAACATGCTCTATTCCACTAGAAATCAACTGAGAACCCAAACAGCTTTTTTGATCATTTCCTCCAAATTTGTGGAACAATGAAATATAATGGGGTGAGTGACGAGGCGGTGAAGCTAATTGTTTTTCCTTTTGCATTAAGAGGAGCTGCAAAGGATTGGCTCGATTCATTACCCAATGATTTATTGCATACCTGGGCAGATGTAGCGAGAGTGTTTCTGAAAAAGTACATCCCTCCGGCAAAGATCTTGGATCTGAAAGAAGAAATCTCTTTGTTTGACGGTCTCGAGGGAGAGACATTAAAAGAGACTTTGATAGATTTAGGGGTCTACTGAAGAGATGCCCTCCTCACGGTTTTTCTACGGTGGAGCAAGTTATTATATTATTCAGGGCTTTAGAACTGATGGACCAAAATAAGCTGAATGCCGAAAGCGGCGGAGATATTATGAATCTGCCGCCAGAACAAGCTATGAGACAGATAGAGAATGCGGCAGATGGAGAAGGGCAGTGGGGCTCTACAAGAAAGAACAAGAAAGCACCTCTGGAAACTGTAAAGTCATTGAAAGATGATTTGGATAGAGAGCAAGCGTTGCACGAGAAGATGCAAGCGATGTCACTAATGATGGAGAAGATTGAGGCAGAGAGAAAGGAGGCATTACAATGCCAAATGTGTGGGGTGGCCATTCCGCTTTGCAATGTACTTCACTAAAGAGGTCCACTTACCCACAACTGTTGCCTCCACAATAGCAACAAAATGTGTTTGCAATGGGACAGGTATAGAATAACCAACAAGATTTTGGCCAACAGCAACAGTGGAATTCGAATTTTGATAACTAGCAGGGCCAGCAGTTCGAGTATGGCATGGAAGAGCAGCATCAGTACAATGTGAGCTATATTGGACAAGGTAATGGGGGTAACTGGAATCACAACCAACAGGGGCAGAATTGGAATCGAAATAATAACAATCAGAACCAAGGGTTCAGGCAGAACCAAGGGCCAAATAACCAATCTTGGAATCAGAACCCCCACAATCAGAATGCCTATCAACATACCGATCAAGGCCTGTGACGTAACAATCGAAGAACAGGCCACCAACAATGAAGAATAATCGAGGTGGGGCGAATAATCAAGGAAAGAATCAGAGTTGAGGGAGCAATCAGGGATAGAATCAAAATCAAGGCCAACGAAATAATCTGAATTCCAATCGAAATCGCAGCGAGCCACCGCCGAGAAAGCGATGAATTCGCACATATCAGCATCCGAATGCTCATCTACACCAGAACAATCAGAACACTCAACAATTGAACAATTCTGGTGCTCAGAAGACGTCCGCTGAGATAATACTGGAAAGACTGGATAGGACTGTAGCTGAGTTGAATAAGAATGATATTGAGCAAAAAGTGGCCACTCACTCCGCCATTCGGAATTTGGAAACCCAAGTTGGGCAAATCACGAACACACTGAAGAAGAATTTGAGTGACGCTGAGCAGAACCCGAGACAAGTGAATGCAATATTCACTAGAAGTGGTAGAGAGTTGGGAGTGGACCAGCCCAAGAGAGGGGTTGAGGCAGAGAAATATTTGGCTAAAGAGGATGAGACTGTGCGGCAGCAGAGAAGAATATAATGGAAACTGAGTTGGAAGCTATGAGTAGAGAGTTAGCTGCTACCAAGAGAGATCTCGCGATTGCTAGGAAAGAGAGGGCAACAGAAGCTGAGAGAGAGCAAACATATCAATCTAAGAGAGCTGAAGCAATGGAGAAGCGGGATTTCATAGTTTTGGATATAAAAGAGGAGGAACCGAGCAAGCCAGCAACGAGACGGGAAGCAACATCTGGGCCTCCAAGGCCAAAAGCTCGAGGTAAGCATGATTTTATGCCCCCTCCCCCTCCTGATTTTGATGAGAATACTTTACCATGCCCACCTAAAGGCCCTAAGAAGCCAGTTCTTACTGAAAATCAGCATAGGTTCCTCGACATTCTTAGGAAGGTAGAGATCAATGTCCCCCTGTTAGAGGCATTTGCTAGTGTGCCTGAGTATTTTAAGTGTTTGAAAGGGGTGTTGGCTAGTAGAGAGAAAAAGGGTAAGGTATTTAAGCTGAGGGAGGAGTGTTCAATAGTTTATGACAGTAAAGTCCCCCCTAAGATGAGAGATAGAGGAGGCTTCACCATTCCTATCACCATAGGCAATACAGTGATTGAAAATGTTTTATGTGATTTAGGAGCTTCTGTGAGCTTGATGCCTAAAGCACTTTATGAAAAATTAGGGTTAGGTGATTTAGAGCCTACGGGAATGACCCTACAAATGGCTGATAGGTCGGTGATGAAACCGTTGGGGGTAGCTGAAGATGTGCTAGTTCATGTAGGCATGTTCGTGTTTCCTGTGGATTTTGTGATTCTTGACATGGAGATGGACTCTAGGACCTCTGTCCTGTTAGGTCATCCCTTTTTGACCACTAGTGATGCTCAGATAGGAGTAAAGAGTGGAGATATTTCGTTTGGAGTTGGGGGCGAGAGAGAGCGTTTAAATGTCTACAAGGATAGAGGTCGTCAAGCTAGAAATGATGAATGTTTATATACAGAATCTTTGTTTTCCTGTGGTGTGGTGTGTACTGACATGCAGGAAGGAAAAATATTGTCAAAAGGAGATGCGGTGCGCTTACGGGAAGTCGTCGATCGAGGCAAGATCGAGGCACAGAATAAATCAGGATCGCCCGTTGCACCGGTGCACCCCAAGCTGGGAAAAGTGCGGATTGATAAACCACCTGATTACAAGAAGTTTAAGAGGAAGCCATCACCAAAGCCAGAGAGGAAAGAAAGCGTGAGGTGGCAGGATAAAGCGGCGTAAGTTGCAAGAGGTAAGCCGTTCACAAGCTCGACTATTTTTATGATTGCCCTTGGGATATCTATGAGCATGTTTAAATTGATGAATGCAGAATTTGGTTGACTTGCTATGAGCTTACATGATATGTGCTGAGTGTCTGTTTGAGTCGTTTATGATTTGAGTTTGTTAAGCGTCACCCGGTCGAGCCAACGACGTAAAACAAAGGCGCTTGGAGGGAGGCAACCCCGCCTTAATAAAACTGCGTGGAATTGAAAGAAATCTAGGAATATCCGCCTATGTGCTCTTATATGAATTTATGCCTTGACTATGATATGTATGCACGTGTGATGCTTTCTATGATGAGTGTGCCTCTATGGGCTTATATTTGATGCTTAGATTTTCTGTGCTTTACCCGTGTGGGTGATTTTTCCATCTAAAGCTATTATGTGATGTGCTATATATATTGCCTATCGAGTTTTCTGACGTGACAAGGCCTTCTACATTTTATACCCCATATCCCTATTGCATGCCTTGGCACGAGGACCATATCCCGTGCATGTTTGGTATTTGTTCTGTTTTGATAGGGATTCTGGTCATGCCCATTACGAGGCTGTTACGGGATTCGATAGCGCCTTTCTGCCGGGTTTACAAAGCTAAGTCTTATTTTTCTCTCTCATTCACACACTGAGGACAGTGTTTCATTCGAAGTGGGGGGTGGATACAACTTAGCTTTATTGTTTCGATTGATAAATGTGCCATTAATTGTGTTATGCTTAGTTAATGTCCGTTTTCGAGTCAGTTCGTGGCTTAAAATTTTAAAACTTTTCATGGTTTGACACCGCGTCATATGCATGTTTCTCACGATGGATTTGGTAGGTGTCTTAGTAGTCGAGTAATGTATGCCGGGCGATTTTACTTTGTCACGATACGAACCCTTCTTAATGCACGTAGACCTTGGTTGCACTTAGTCTGGTTGCTATACGCACTTGTACCACTAGTTTCGAGGCAAAATAGAAAGGTTGACCTCGGCCGGATACGGGATGAGAGTTATGGCGCTTCTTTGACCGAGCTAGAGCCAAATAAGCCAAAATCCCAACATTATACCCTCGTAACCCCTCTAATCCTTGATAGGACGGTCTGACCACCGTCCGAAATGAGCTGTTTGGTTATTTAGCCTGTATTACCCTAACCCTGAGCTTTATTATTGGTCACGTTTCCTTTGATCACCCTGTGAGTGGACTTAGTCGTTACTTTAGACACACTTGCTGAAGCAAGTGTGGGGTGGGAGTTGGTGCGTGCTTCGAGAGGATTTAGTGAGTGTGAGCTAGTATATGAAGGGGAGGAGCTCGAGGAATGTATTGTGAGGCTTGTGGTTCAAAGGAAAAAAAAAGAAGAAAAAAATGAAAAGAAAATGAGGAGAAAAAGGAAAAAAAAGAAGAAGTTTGAATAAAGTTGGAAACAAGGTCAAGGGAGGATGTTTTGAGAAGATGAAAATATGATGTTAAAGTTGTGGTTGTTTATAAATGAGTATTGAAAGAATCAAAGGAATTTTGGTGTGGTTTGGTATGGTTTCAAAGAAAGAATACATGAAATGATTAGGTTCACTCATGTTTTTCTCTTTCTCCAGTCCCAAAATTTCCTTTCGATTAACCCTGTCCCAAGCTTAACATTATAACCCTTCAAGTCCTACTTGACCGTATTTAGCCTCGGTTGCCTCGATTAGTGGAGATTCTAGCCCGGTATGAGTTGTGTGTACTGATTTGGCCGGTATTCAAAGCCGGTGATCTTTCTGAGTGTAGCCCTCGGTTTGTATCACACACACTTCATTTTCGTGGTAAGGTAGAGTCAAACAGTGTACGTTCAGTGTCTGTTTTGCTATGGCCTTGATGTCGTGAGCGCTATGCATGTGTCGTAAAGTTGATCCCATGGTCTGTTTTAGAGCGCCTAATTTACTCGAGGACGAGCAAAGGCTGAGTGTGGGGTGGTTGATGGGAGTCAACTTTACTGTACTTTGGTGTGCAGTTTAACCCCCGTTTATCACCTTATTGGCATGCTTTGGGTAGACATAGACCGTCTCGAGAGTAATATCGAGAATTATATGCATAGGGAGTTAAACTGTCATATCGATGGTAAACTCCGCCTTTTTAGTGATATTTCACTCTTTTCCGAGCACTTTTGTCTTGCGGAATTACGCGTGGTGTTTGTTTGTCTATGTTATTGCAGGACTTAGATGACTCGAGGACCCTGAAGGCGATGTTTTGGACTATGAGACGTGTTCGTGGCCCGAATGTAGCATAAAAAGTGAAGAAAAGCCAAGTTTGGAGTGAAGACAAGCCAGACGGGCGTTTGCTATACTCCAGACGGGCGTCTGCCGTGAAACTATATCAGACGGATGTCTGCACATTCCAGACGTGCGTCCACAGTATAGGCACTTCATTCATAAAGTTTGATTTTCAGCTGGACGGGCGTCCAAAAGACCCCCAGATGGGCGTTTAAGTAGGTTCAGCCCGATTCAAAAAGCTCATACAACACAGACGCGCGTCCAGGGTTCCAGACGGGTGTCCAGGGCTCAAAATGCCTCAAGTCAGGATTCACCAGACAGGCGTTCAGAGGAATGCGGACGCCCGTCCACTGAAGACGAAACCCTAATATCTTAATATTTTCCAGGCGGACGGGCGTCTGACATGGACCAGACGGGCGTCCGGGACCGACATCATCTGATTTTTGACCTACTCTATAAATACGCATCTCATTCAGCCCCTACTCATCTTTGGCCGACTTTAGACTGTTCTTAGGCGATTTGTGTGCGGTTTTAGTGTAGTTTGATCACCCTTTGATCCCTTGATCCTATAAATTACATCCTTTGATTCTAAACACTTTTCATAGCGTAGATTTATGTTTCAAGTTCCAAAGATTGTCCTTTTGGTGGAGTATTTCTTCGTACTGTTTCAGATCAGATTTTTCCTCAGTTATATGGTAATGAATACTTTCTCTTTTATTATTTCTAGCATGATTTCAATTCTTGTTTTGATTATTAGCATAATTATGAGTAGCTAAATTCATGTGTAGTCGAATTATATGAAAGCGAGCGAAAACCCTAAGGGGGATGAGATAGGGAGTAGTGTAGTGCGTAAATTATAGTTTAAACAATTAATCCACGTCCTAAAACTTATTTTAACGTCTTTGAATTAGATTGATCACCTAGTTCACTGTCACACACATCAAACTTATAGATGTATTTTGCGGTGAGATGTGGGATAAGGGGTTTTAGGATCGTTGCGTAGATTCGGCCTAGTTGTTAGGTCCGAACCCAATACAGAGGTTTGTCATCGTTGTTCGAGTGACTCTAGAGCTTAATCATGTTAGGTTAATCGGTTTTCTAAAGGGAGAATTAATTAGCTTCACATAGGGTGGTTAGATCGAGTTGTTCATTCTAATCGCTAGAATTAGGAGTTGGCACCCGTGGATGTCGTTGAACTACATTGGATAGGTAGGTTGGTTAAGACACGCTCCCTGTTAAGTCCTTCCTTAGGGGTAAAAGTAGCTCGTGGGATCATAGTTCGACTATACCCGTTAATACCTAGAAGTAAATTCGTTAGTATAATCTTTACTTTTGCATTAGTATAATACTCTCCACAACTATTTTGACCTGAACTAAGTTCTAAGTCGACTTTGGTACTTAGACATTACTCCCTGTGGATTCGACCTTGACAACACTATACTACCATTGACCCGATACTCTGCCGGTCAAAGTTAGCGGTTAGTTATTTTGCTATCAGGGGTGAATGCCTATAGTGGTGTTTCAAAAAAATTCTAATATTTAAATGGTTTAGGGCAGAGGATAAGTCCCTTCTTTAAAGGATGGTTCAAAGTAGATTATGCAATCACAGATATAGCATGCAATGAAATAAAGTGTTGTAAAGTAAATTGCTGAAAGTAAATAGACACAAAGGTTTATAGTGGTTCAGGGTAGTGTAATCCCTTAATCCACTATTCTCCTGTGATGATTAGAGTAATTCACTATTGTTTTCACAGATACAATAGTTAGATTGTCCTTGGCTACACAAGCTTCACAATCTTCAAGACTATCACTTCCTGGCTACAAAAGCTTCAGTGACTCAGTCTTTATCACTGCTCCTTGAGAACAAAACTTTCAGCTGCTATCAAACAGGTTGCAACTCCTTCACAGATTCCTCTAATTCAATTGCTTTAGTTGATGTGAATTGGATTCACAGAATTGTGATCAATCTTAGTGCTTGATATGGACTTTGTGTTCTGATTACTGAATTGATCTCTAGATGTTTCATTTAAGTTCAGATAGAAGGCTTTTTAAATTGACAGAGTTTATGCTTGTTTTTTATATGATTCAATCGTTGTTTTTCCTGTTTGTCAATGCCTTTTATATATAGCCTTGATAATCTTGATTTGAATTTCCGACCATTGGCTATTTAATGTGGGGAATAATCCTTGTTTTAATTCTTGATTCCCCCTCAATTATATTCTCCTTAATTTCAGTGATCGGATTTCTTTCTCAAACATCTATCAGAAAATCTGTCCTTGATTGATCCTCAATTGATTGTGCATTTAATGCTTGATCTTCATACTATAAAATCTAAACAAGTGAAGTTTACTTGTCCGTTCCTTGAATGGTTAAGTGATCCTACTGACTTGGCTATTTGGTTCTTCCTTCACTGCTTTGTCTTCACATAGCCGATAGTCAGTTCACTCTGCTGGTTTACAGCTTTCTTTGATTTTACAAACCTCTTGTACTTCACTGATCCTTAATTTGGGTGAGATCAGTGTACACCATATTTGACAATGTATTCCATCATTTGAGTAACGTAGACTTATCCAAGGTCATCACATACTTCCCTGGTTATAAGTCAGACCATAATGTCTTCATGCTTCTCTGCTGGTACTTGGCAGGCTTCACTCTGCCAGATGTCTATTTTACTTTGCCATCCGACCAACTAGTACAATACTTGTCTGACTCAACTTATACAACATGTCAGACTCTAAGTAAAGTCTTATACAGATATTTCTAACTTATTTCAGGCTTTCTATAACAGCTAGTATTCACATCATCAAAACATATTAAAAATGTTCCTAAAAAATTAATTGGATGAAAAAGGACGCAAGTTGGTAGTTTTAGATTTTATCTTTTTCATAAGATGTTATTGTATGATAAAATTTTTTGTTAGACATAATATGATTATATGGTCCCCGATTGATCATGGACTCGACCAATAGGATAGATGTGAATGATTTATTTTGTTGGTTTAAAATTTGTCTTATGCCGTTATAAAGAATGTGACCTAGTTTATTTTCTGTTTTTATCCCATTTCTGTTAGTTCCCCCATGTACGGCGGGTGTATTTATTTTATTAGATAAAATTTTATGTAACATGAATTAAGCAGAAGATGGAGGCCAAAGAAAAAAGACATAAAGATCCTATTGGCGGTTGAATCTACCCTTAGACTGTGACCCGCAGTTTCGTCATTTTGTATTCAAAATGCACTTAGGAGAAGTCCATAATCATACCAGTTACTTTGCACATTTATTTATTTTTGCATGTATTTATTATATAAGATATGATAAATGCATGACTAGGCACGATCTAGATGAATGTGTATGTGTTGGAAATAAAATTTCTGTTTTGATGATGATTTTTTAATTAATTTAATAACCCCATTGATGAAGTGTCATAACTAGCTGTTATAGTGTAAAGCAAAAGATGTCTAGAAATCAGTGTATATGATTTATTAGAGTCTTATATTTGTATAGGTAAATCAGACAAGCACTGTAATAGTTCTAGGATCAGAACTGAGAAAACGAGAAACTTACTTGATGTTACTATGAACACTGAGATTACAACTGAAGATATAGCAGTTCAGCAAACTAACTCAGAATACACCATTTGAAGAACTGAAAAAGGTAAGTTCGTTGAGGGACACAGAGTTGGTTGACTTATCTAGAAGCTGAAGGCTGAGGGAACAAACTCAATGGATGAAGAACTGAGGGACTCAAACTCAATTATGAAGATTAAAAGCCGAGACTATAAAGTTAGAATTCATGCAAGATTGTGATGACCTGAACTGACTTTATGGATCTTGGAAGAAGATCTAAGATACATAAGGACAATGATATCTTAGTTGATTTTTGGAATGGTGTACTCTGATTAAGTTAAGAATAATCAGATGAAAAATAGAGTACTGAGCTTTTTGAAGAAGAGTAAAAACTCAGATAATGCTCTTAAACTGAAAACTGACTAAATCGTATAATGCAAGTTTTCATGCTGAGGTCAAGAAAAACTAAAAAGGATCTGACCGTTATAAAGTAAGCAATTTTATTGGTTGCACATAAATGTCAGAAAGGACGCTGACATTCAATAGAATAAGCAGGACTACCAATGGATACATGGATTCAAATTCAAACGTTTAAATTCATCTAACCGTTGGAGAAACCCCTATAAATAGGTCACTTCTACCTAAAGAAGAAGTGCGGAGTTCTAAGATTAAATTTATCAAGAAAGATTCAATTAAGGGGGAAAGTGAATCAAAAGAACTCCTGCTAATTTCTATATTGCAAGATCAAGAAATCTTCAAAATGTTCATAAGCATTCAAAGAAATATCAGGATGTTGGTCCCAGAGAAGGGTAAAACTATAGTCAGAGGGGGTGAATGACTATAGTAGAGTTTCATAAACTTTTCTAATTTTTAAAAGCTTTTGAAGCGGAAAAGTCCCTCATTTAAATGTTGGTTCAAAGTAGATTATGAAATCACATGTATAGAGTATGCAATGAAATAAATTGTTGAAAGTAATTTGCTGAAAGTAAATAGACACAAAGGTTTATAGTGGTTCAGGGTGGTGTTATCCCTTAATCCACTCTTCTCCTACGATGATTGGTGGAATTCACTATTGTTTTCACAGATACAATAGTTAGATTGTCCCTGGCTAGACAAGCTTCACAATCTTCCAGACTATCACTCCCTGGCTACAAAAGCTTCAGTGCCTCAGTCTCCATCACTGCTCCTTGAGAACAAATCTTTCAGCACCTATCACAAAGATTGCAACTCCTTCTCATATTCCTCTGATTCAACTGCTTCAGCTGATGTGAATTGGATTCACAGACTTGTGATCAGTCTCAGTGCTTGATGTGGAATTTGAGCTCTGGTTTCTGAGTTGATCTCTAGATGTTTCCTTTAAGTACAGATAAAAGGCTTTTCAAATTGATAGAGTTTCAGCTTGTTACTTATCAGATTCAGTCGTTGTTCATCTTGTCTGTCAATTCATTCTATTTATAGCCTTGATAATCCTTGATTTGAATTTCCGTCTGTTGGCTATTCAACGTGGAGAATAATTCTTGATTTAATTCTTGATTCCCCCATTAATTGTATTCTCCTTGATTTCAGTGATCAGATTTATTTCTCAAACGTCTATCAGAAAATCCATCCTTGATTGATCCTCAATTGATTGTGCATGTAATGCTTGATCTTCATAGTATGAAATCTGAACAAGTAAAGTTTACTTGGCCATTCCTTGAATGGTTAAGTGATCCACCTAACTTAGCTGTCTTAGTTCTTACTTCACTGATTTGTCTTTGCTTAGCCGATAGTCAGTTCACTCTATCGGTTCACCGCATTTTTATCTTCCTTGATCTTTTATGTACTCCTTTTACTTCACTGATCCTTGATTTGGGTGAGATCAGTGTACACCATATTTCACAATATATTTCATTATTTGAATTTTACGTTAGACTTATCCAAGGACATCACACACTTCCTTGGTTATAAGTGAGACCATAATGTCTTCATACTTCTCTGCTGGTACTTGGCTGGCCTCACTCTGCCGGATTTCTGTTTTACTTTGCCATCCTACCAACTAGTACAATACTTGTCTGACTCAAACTTATACAACATGTCAGGCTTATTTCAGGCTTCCTATAACAGCTAGTATGACCATCATCAAAACATAATTAAATGTTCATAACAATTTCTCCATTTTTTATGATACCAAAACCCTCATAAGCCTAAATATAAGTATACAAAATTTCAACATAAAGCCAGAATAAAACTCAACAATTTCATTCATCCATAGAGTGCTAAAAGATAAGTAAGTTCAAGCTAGATTTAAAATGCTACATCTACATCTTACTTAAGTCTGCTTTATACCTCTTGAATTTTGTAGTTTGAACCTCCCCAATGTCTTTCTAGTTTATCTCTGGGAACTTCCATTCCCAGTATGCCATAGCAGTGTACTCAGAGACCTCAATGATTACTCTATTGTTGATGAGTCTTTGAAAGTCACACATAGTCTTATTTGCCTTGGGTTCTCCAAATTATTTCTCATGTCTATCTCTTTCTTCAGCAATATGTGAGTCAGCAAACTTGAGATTCTTGAACATACCCCATTGTTCCTGACGGTTCATTTTCCCCGTAGGACTGAATATTTTACCTTGTTGTCAAACTCTTCTTGTTGTAATCTGGATAGATCTTCTGGTCCTGTTGTAGAAAGGGGTATGACTTGACTTTGTCTGCTGGTGGAGCCAAAATCCAGTATTTTGTTTGAGAGATGCATACTCTCTTTTAACGTCATTGTAAACCTTGGCCATATCAGTTCTCATCCTCTCATCCTGATATCTTAGCCAGTCTGCCCATGCTTCATCTTGCGTTTGATTTAGATACAGACCGTCTTAGACTCTGAAGAACTCTCTTACATTGTCTAGTACTTCAACATCATATTCTTCCCTGTTTCTGTGAGTAGTAAATGTTCTTTTCTCCCCAGCATATCTGGTACTGCTGCTACCTCTGCTAGTGTTACATCTACTGGTGCTGAATCTGTGTTGGCTTGCTGATCCTTTTTGCTGACTAGATCCAGGTCTTTGCTATCTTCCTGATCCATCTCTATCATCATCTCTTCTCGGGATAGGATGAGGAAATCCTATGCAAGGTTCATTTGAGGCTTTTTCCCTTTCCTCTCTAGCTTTCTTTAGTTGTTCTTCAGCTTCTTTGCGGATTCTCAGTTCTCTGTCCCTTGCTCTTAGCTGCTCCTCAGTAAAATTTGGGGGTCAAACTGTTGATCCTTCTTTGGGCTTTTCTTTCCTCCTTTTTGGCAGCATCATCCCTTTGTTGTAGTAAGATATTGTTTGTAGCTTCAGCTGTACCAATCAGAGTATCCAGCTTGGATTCAATAGATGTGAATCTTTTGTCATGATAAGTCAGCTTCTCGGTTACACTTCAAAATTTTGTGGCGAAGGCCAATGCCATCAACTCATTTTCCTCAGAGACATGATGTCTGAGACCTGCAAGATTGTTGGTGATATTTATGTTTAATTGTCTCATCAGGTCACCTTGTCTTTGCACAACAATATTTTGTGCATCAATGTAATCAGCAACAGTCTGGAATCTTTTCTCTATTGAGTGGCTCTCATCTTTAAATGCCAGATTCATAGATCTGAGATACATTGCTTGTGATTCCAGTACTTAAGCCAACATGCCATGTCACCTTTTCAAATGCCTCATTTGATATGCCAGTAGCTAGTTGAGCAAATTTTTGGTGGATATCGGGTAATTTTGGTTCAGTTTGCTGTCATCTGTCTTGGAGGGGCACAGTTCGAGGTACCTCAACTGATTCTTGGTGCTGTGTTGTAGGTTGAGTAAAATCTTTGCCAACTTGTACCTCTTTAAGTACTTGGGTAGATGTTAATTTCTGGAGCAACATGCTCTCTTGTTCCCCCTTGCTCAGTGCCGGCAATCGTGTTGAATGGAGTTCCAACAGCTGAGCCAGTGTCTAACACTGATGTTGGTTCAGCTGCAGTGTCAACTGAAAGTTGTGGAGCATGTGAAGGCTATGGAGCCGGCTCAGTTGTATTAGCTAGTGGGGTATTCTGTACTGATCCTTGTGGCTGCAATAATGAACTTAAGAGAATGATGTCATCAACTGCATCAGGTGTTTGTTCAAACTCCTCGTATTGTCCATCATGACCATAGGGATCATTACCACCATCATCATCATGATCATCACCATCATGATCTGAGACACTACTGTCATTATAAGAAATCTGAGGCAATTTTTCTTTTGCCGCATCAACCATGTCCCAGAGTGGGGATTCATCAAGTACACCAACTAGGGTTGTGATCCCCAGAAAATCAAAGAACCAAGCTTCTTTGGCAAGCATGTGTTCTGAGTCTTCAAACTGAATTCTGGAGTCACCTTCTTTCCATTCAAGATATGCAGCAATTCAATCTTCAATATCACTGTATTTGAGTGTAGTGGGGGAGTGGATTGAGGTATGTAATGATAAATCCCGGGAATCAAGGCGTTTGTGATTAAAAAAATAATATAGTTACCTCCACGATTATGAATTGATCTCCACGTGTGTAATCTTCCACAATATAATCCTCCATAACTTCTTGATTTTCCATGTGTATATAGCTGATTTAGTTCACACTTTAGTTTGCTGTTTACTCCGATGTATTTTTCGGTGGAGTGACTTGGCTGGTCACTTGGCCAGTGAAGTGACTTCTTTACTGAGCGGCTATATACAACTATGCCTAACAATCAGTTAAGTGAACTCCACTGATTATCAGTGCTTTACCTACCAAGAGAGCGTACCCAAAGTGGCAAAGGTTCAGTCAGCTGGTGAATTTACTTAGCTGATTACTCAAATTAGCGGCTCCTTAGTACTTAGTCAATTTCTATCATTCCCAACTCAGTTCTCAACTTGCTGAATCTTTCATGACTGAGTGGTTTTGTGAAAATATAGCCAATTGATCTTCAGTTGGTATGTATCTTAGAATGACATCTCTTTTTTCAACATGATCTCTGATAAAATGATATCTCACATCAATATGTTTTGTTCTTGAGTGTAGTACTGGATTTTCTGTGATAGATATTGCACTTGTGTTATCACACATTATTGGAATTGTCTTCTCTTCCATTCCATAGTACCTTAGCTGTTGTCTGATCCTTAGCACTTGTGCACAACAACTGCCTGCTGCTATATATTATGCCTCAGCTGTTGATGTTGATATAGACTTTTGCTTTTTGCTGAATCATGATACTAGTCTGCTGCCTAGCATTTGACAGGTTCCAGAGGTGCTTTTTTTTATCTATCTTGCATTCAGCATAGTCAGAGTTTGAATATGATATCAACTTGAAACCTCTATCTTTTGGACACCAAATTCCATCACTAACGGTGTTCTTCAGGTATTTGATTATTCTTTTGGCAGCTAGAAGGTTAGATTCCTTTGGTTGAGCTTAAAATGTTGCAAATACTCATACTACAAATTCTATATCAGGACTGCTTGCAGTTAGATAAAGTAGGGATCCAATGATTCCTCTATAAAGCTTCTGATCAACATCCTTTCCGCTTTCATCTTTTCCAAGAATGACTCCTGCTGCACACATTGGTGTATCTGATGTGCCACTTGTTTCCATACCATACTTGTGTATCAAGTCTTTTTGCACTTGGATTGATTGATAAAGATGCCATCTTTCATTTGATTTACTTGTAGAGCAAGAAAGTATTTTAATTATCCCATCATGCTAATCTGAAATTTGCTTTTCATTGAGTTTGCAAATTTCACACATAGCTTCTCATCTTCTAATCCAAAGATAATGTCATAAACATAGATTTGGACTAACAAGGTGCTTGTTCCTTCCTCTATCTTTAAGAGAGTCTATCAATAATTCCTTTGTAGAATCCATTGTTGATAAAAAGTTGTGATAGTGTCTCATACCAGGATCTGGGTGCCTATTTGAGTCCATAAAGTGCCTTTTTGACCTTGTACACTATATCTTCTTTTCCTTTGAGCTGAAAACCAGGAGGTAGTTCCACATATACTTCTTCTTCCAAAAGTCTATTCAGAAATGCACTCTTGACATCCATTTCATAAACTTTGAAGTCTTTGTGGGCTGAAAGGATAGAAAGAGTCTGATTGCTACCAATCTTGCTATTGGGGCAAGGGTTTCATCATAATCTATTCCTTCTACTTGAGAGTAGCCTTTTGAAACTTGCCTTGCTTTGTTTCTAACAACTGTCCCTTGTTCATCCATCTTGTTTCTGAATACCCATTTGTTCCATGATGTTGGCCATGTCTGGTCTGTCAACAAGTTCCCAGACCTCATTTCTTTCAAATTCATTTAGTTCTTCTTGCATAGCTGTAATCCAATCAGCATCTTGGATTGCATCATCTATTGTTTTGGGTTCCACTTATGAAAGGAAACATGTTAGCGTATATTCCAGTTTTCTTCTGGTTCTAACTCCTGTGTGAATGTCTCCAATGACTTGTTCTTCAGGATGGTCTCTTAGCCAATTGAGGTCAGGTTGAAGTTACTCTTGACTTGGTGCTTTCACAACTTCAGTTCGTGCATCAGCTTCATGTTCTTGTGTTGGTGACTCTTGTGTTGTGTTGACTGGTGGCTCATCTTGATTACCAAAGGTGCAATTCAGAATAGTAGCTGGTACTGTTGTATTCATATAACCTTGTCTTTGTCTTAATTCTTCTTCAAGTTCTTGAAGTCTTTCACCATTTGAGTTTGGTTCATCAAAGACTACATGAATTGTTTCTTCAATCACCAAAGTTATTTTGTTGAGTACTCTAAAGGCTTTGCTTGTGTCTGAGTATCCCATAAAGATTGTTTCATCAGCTTTTTCATCAAAAGTATGTAGCTGATTCCTGTTCGAAACAAAACATTTAGATCGAAACATATGTAAATGTGAAATGTTAGGTTTTCTTCCATTCCATATTTCATATGGATTTTTTCTATGAAGTTTGTTGATGATTGATCTGTTTTGAGTATAACATGAAGTATTTGATGCTTCAGCCCAAAATCTCCTTGGTAAACATGCTTCTGCAATCATGTTCTGGCTGCTTCTTTGAGTGTCCTGTTTCTTTTTTCTGCTACACCATTTTGTTGTGGAGTCCCGGATGTTAATAGTTGATGCAGTACTCCATTTTCTTCATGGTAGGTTCTGATAATTTCATTTAGAAACTTTGTGCTTCTATCTGATCTGATTTTGATAATCTTCAGTTTCTTTTCATTTTGAATTCTTCTTACCAAATCTGGTAGCTTTTTGAGTGTCTCTCTTTTCTTGTTCATGAATATGGTCCAAGTGAATTTGGAAAAGTCATCCACCACTACTAGAGTGTACTTCTTTCCACTTACACTTACTGGTGTGACTTGTCCAAAAAGTTCCATTTGTAACAGATGTAAAATTCTTGTTGTTGATTGATAGGGCTTTGACTTGAAAGAGCTTTTGATTTGCTTCCCTTTTAGACATGCATCACAGAGACTTTGCTTATTGAATGTGATCTCTAGTAGGCCTTTAACTAACTTGTTCTCTGACAGTGTGTTGATGGTTTTGAAGTTGAGATGATTCAATCTTCTATGCCAAATCCAGCTGGTTGATTGTTTATTTTTGACAAGTAAACATGTTTCTGCATTTGCTATTTTCCAATCTACCCCATACATGTTGTCTTCTCTTTTTCCTACAAGTACAAATGTGTTGGTTTGGCTGTGAATCACCTTGCATCCTTCCTTGTTGAAGTGCACATTGTAGCCTTTGTCACAGAATTGACTGATACTTAGCAGTTACATTATAAATCTTCAAGCTGTTTTTGAGCCTTATGCCTTCCCTCTTAATTTTGCTTGGGTTTTCTTTGCCTTCAAATGTTACTTTGAGTCCATCAAAGGCATTAAAATCAGTCAACCATCTCTTGTTCCCTGTCATGTGTCTGGCACATCCACTGTCTATATACTAGACATCCTATAAAATAAGTTAAGTATGTTTAGGTACCCAGCACTACTCGTGTCCATGACTGTTAGCAGTCATGCCTCCTACTCCAAGTGTATATCCAAAGGATCCTCTTTTTGGATAATGGAAGTCATCAACTTCATATGGATAAGGCATGGCAGAATAGCTTCTAATATTTCTACTAAAGGCATTCTGATACTTTTCTCTACTTTTTGGTGCATTTGAATCCTTTTTCACTCTCCAATATGCAGGACGAAATTTGTTTTCATGTTGCTTCTTGTGTCCAGGACCATGCCTTGGTTGGCTTTTCCTAAACACATGATGCGTAGCATGAAATGGTTTCTTCTAATATTTTGGGGGTGTAACATTCCAATCATCCTCTGAAGGGTAAAGTCTTCCTTTACCTTCAAAAAACATTTGCCTTTAATGAGCTGGTTTGATGATTTAGTCTGTTGTTTTACTACACTGGGTTTTGACTTCACCAGTACAGGATGAGTGGTTGAAACTATGGTCTGTCCTTTTCTGAATTTTGGTCCAGTCTTGGTCCTGGATTCAGAATTGTGTTGTCCATTATTTCTATTCTTTATTTCTATTCACATCCTGACTGTTGCAGCCAAGACCAGATCTGGATCCAAACCTTTGTGAGAGTTTATAAGCTGGTGCACTAAGTGGTGCAGTGGTGATCTTAACTGGTAGGGAGCTTTTCTCAGCTGGTCTGTCAACACCAGATGCATGTACATCTGCTGTTTGTTGATCAGATGAGTTTACTTCCTTACTTGTTTGTTCAGCTTTTAGTCCATCCAGTCTTTCTTTAGCCTTTTATTTTACTCTCTTATTCTCACACTCCTATTCCAGAATTTCATGAGTCATCTCAATTTTTTCAAATTCATGAGATTTTGGATTAGGTTTGTAGATTCAAATGGGAGAATAGAAGATTGTGTAGTGTCAGATGTGGATGCACTTGATGATGAGTATGAACTAGAAGTTACCTCTGTTTCATCACTTTCCTTAGCCATAAGGCCTAGACATGCTTTTTCATTGTCTGAGTTGTTGGACTCGTCGTCATCTGAATCATTTTCAAATGATTCTTCATCATTTTCACAACTGGTTTCAACTTTAAGTGCCTTCTTCTTCTTTCTCTTATATGTTGTTTTGTACTTCTTCTTGTCCTCATCTTTATCAGTTTCTTCAGAGCAATTAGCCTTGAATTGTCCCTTCTTTTTGAAATTGAAACATCTATATTCATCATCCTTTTTCTACATGTCTTTGCTTGTGTTTGACTTCTTGTATGATGATGGACCTCCCTTGAATTGCTTCTTCTTGCTAAACCTATCAAAACGTTTAACCAGTAAAGCTACATGTTCCTTCAGCTCCTATGTCTCTTTGCCGTTTGCATCAGCTGTTTTGCTTTGATTTGGTGCTACCAGTGCATTGGCCTTATGTGTCTCTGCTGGTGTACTGTCTTCACCGTTCAACTCAAATTCATGAGCCTTTAATTGAGACATCAGAGTCAAGGTGTCAGTGTTTGCAAGATTTGTTGTCCCTCTGATTACTGATGTGATGATCATCCATCTCTCAGGTAAGCCTCTCAAGATTTTTAGACAGACTTCCTTCTATGGATATGTATGTCCAAGCTGCTGCAGTTCACTGATGATGCTTGAAAATCTATTGTCCATTTGATCAATGGATTCACCAGTCTTCATTTTGAAGTTCTCAAATTTCTGTTTTGCAATAGATAATTTGAGTTTTTTAACTGCCTCTGATCCTTCATTAATCATTGCTAATTTGTCCCACATCTCCTTTGTTGTTTTGCAATCTTTGATCCTCGTGAACTTGTTTCTATCCACAGTCTTCAAGATCATGTCTTTTGCAACAAAGTCGATATTTGCTCTTCTCCAGTCATCCTTGATCCAATCTTTCTTGAGTTTATCTATTTTTTCCCTTGATCTGCTCCTGTGGTTATCAAAGTTGTGATCTTGATCGAGCTATCATTGATTACATCCAGCATCTCCTCATTAGTTGGTGCAAGATGAGACAACATCCTTATTTTATAGTCATCAAAATTATTAACATTAAATACAGGTACCTTTGACATGAAATTTGAGGAATCCAAAAGTACCAATAAGAGAAAAATTTAGAAAGCACAAATTTGAAAACTACTTTGAAAATATGTGATCTCCTTGTTACCAAAAATTAGATCTAAACATGTTCGGATACTAGGAACACTGCTCTGCTACCAATTGTTGGTCCCAGAGAAGGGTAAAACAATAGTCAGAGGGGGGGAGGGGGGGGGGGGTAAATGACTATAGTGGAGTTTAAAAAAATTCTTATGTTTAAGAGCTTTTGGGCAGCGGATAAGTCCCTCCTTTAAAAGTTGGTTCAAAGTAGATTATGCAATCACAGATAAAGAGTATGCAATGAAATAAAATGCTGTAAAGTAAATTGCTGAAAGTAAATAGACACAAAGGTTTATGGTGGTTCAGGGTGGTGTAATCCCTTAATCCACTCTTCTCCTATAATGATTGGAGGAATTCACTATTGTTTTCATAGATACAATAGTTAGATTGTCCTTGGCTACACAAGCTTCACAATCTTCCAGACTATCACTCTCTAGCTACAAAAGCTTCAGTGACTCAGTCTCTATCATTTCTCCTTGAGAACAAATCTTTCAGTAGCTATCACAAAGATTGCAACTCTTTCCCAGATTCCTCTAATTCAATAGCTTCATTTAGTGTGAAATGAATTCACAGACTTGTGATCAATCTCAGTGCTTGATGTGGAATTTGAGCTCTGTTTTCTGAGTTGATCTCTTGATGTTTCCTTTAAGTACAGATAGAAGGATTTTCAAATTGACAGAGTTTCAGCTTGTTTCTTAACAGATTCAACCATTGTTTTTCTTGTCTGTCAATGCCTTTTATTTATAGTCTTGATAATCATTGATTTGAATTTCCGTGTTGGCTATTCAATGTGGAGAATAATCCTTGATTTAATTCTTGATTCCCCCTTAATTGTATTCTCTTTGATTTCACTGATCAGATTTCTTTCTCAAACGTCTATCAGAAAATCCGTCCTTGATTGATCCTCAATTGATTGTGCATTTAATGGTTGATCTTCATAGTATGAAATCTGAACAAGTAAAGTTTACTTGGCTGTTTCCTGAACGGTTAAGTGATCCTCCTGACTTAGCTATCTTAGTTCTTCCTTCACTGATTTGTCTTTGCTCAGCCGATAGTCACTTCACTCTGCCGGTTCACTGCATTGTTATCTTCCTTGATCTTTTATGTACTCCTTGTACTTCACTGATCCTTGATTTGGGTGAGATCAGTGTACACCATATTTCACAATATATTTCATCATTTGAATTTTAACTTAGACTTATCCAAGGCCATCACAGACTTCCTTGGTTATAAGTCAGACCATAATGTCTTTATACTTCTCTGTTGGTACTTGGCTGGCCTCACTCTGCCGGATTTCTATTTTACTTTTCCATCCTACTAACTAGTACAATACTTGTTTGACTCAACTTATACAACATGTCAGACCTTAAGTAAAGACTTATACAGAGAATTCTATCTCATTTCAGGCTTGCTATAACAACTAGTATGACCATCATCAAAACATAATAAAATGTTCCTAACAAAAGATTAAAGCTTGAAGAAAAACAAAGCCAGAGTATATCATATACATCTAGAAGAAGAAGCTCGAAACACAAATTGAATCATAGCTATTGATTCAAGTCTCAACTTTGATTTCGTCAATGGTTTAGACTGTGAAACACCAAGAAGGTGTGAAGGACAGTTGAGTGCAGTCAGGAAGACTGTGTTTGTGTAGAGCTGGTGAAGAGGCAATCCTACCCTTCAAGGACTAGTGTAGCAAGCTTAGTTCAAACAACAATTCCACCTGTTGAAGACTGAAGCTGGAAGATTATGAAGCTAGGGATTAGTGATGGAAAATCAGTGTTTAGATTTACATTGTGTCTTGTAACTATAAACCTTAATAACATAGTGAATTTGGCGTCCTACATCACAAGGGAAGAGAGGACTGACAGAATTACACCACCTGGAACCTCTATAATTTATGTCTCATTTACTTCCATACTAACTTTACACATTTATTTACTGCATCTAAGTTTATATTGCACCTGATCACACTCAGCAAACATACGAAATTGGGTCAGCACATCACTCCATTTAATCTTGACAAACTGATAAACTCATGTTTTTTATAAAGGCTAAATATAATCCGCTGTCAGTTAACTGAGTTAAGGATAAGTTAGTCTTGACTTATATTCAGCTGAGTTAGCTTAACTCCACACAAGTTTAAAGCTGAACCCAGTCTATTCAAGATTCAGTTTTCAACTGGTTTTTTGGGACAAGTTTATTCACTCCCACTAAACTTGTGTTAGCCTTTCCTAGGGACCAACAATTTGTATTGGGGTGAATCTTTGACTGTGAAGAGATCTCTGATTGAGCTTTATCAGTTTGATGAAACTGGACTTAAGTTATTCCCGATACCAACAATTGGTATCGGAGCAGTTCTTCCTTTTGGAGGTGATCCAAAGTTATTACTGCTTCGAGTCTTGAGCCTAAATAACTGCTTCTATCAGTTTTCAGTTATTGCATCATGGAATCACATAATCATTTCAGAAATATGCTTAGTTGTTCATTTTTTATATTTGAGGAATACAAAAGCAAACTACAGGCTCTTGTTGCTGATACTTAAGAAAAATTGTTTGAGACATTCATTGAAGACCCATCCATTACGGACAATAAAGGAAATGCTGAAATACTACCCATAAGCTTTGGAGGAAATGATCATGGTGAAAGTGATGAAGAAATTATACTTTTTGGAACTAATCTGATGAGCAACACTGCTGGATCAAGCAAAGTCAAGCAGATAGTGGAAGATGAAGAAGCTAGGACTGAAAATTTCTCAACATCATGAGGTAAATGCTTCTACATCCAATTGTCACACTGTCATGAACTTTCATAGAAATAAAGATTTCAATGAAAACCTAGACATACTCATAAAGGAATTATAGGAAATTAAAAGGAATTATGAGAATGTCAAAAAGGAAAAAAGAATTGTTGAAAGCTGAAGTTCTAAGATTGAATGCTGAGATTAACCTTATCAAGGCTAACAATGGAATCAAGGAGAATTGCTCAACTGATGAACTAACAGAGGTAATAAACATCACAGAATCATCAGTTGATCAATCTCCCAGTGTTCAGTTCAAACTAGGAAAACCATTTGGAGACAGAACTGGTTTGGGGTTGACAATGAACAGAATTTTAAGTTCAGACCTAGTACAACTGCACCTAAGTTTCTGGCTACACAAAAGACAGGAACTCAAAAAGTTGACAAGATTGTTAGAACTGACAAAAAATCAGCACAACCTCAATTTGAAAGGGACAAATTTGCAAAATCAGTCAGTGGCAAACAAAGAAACTAAAAATTATACGAAAATAATCGGAAAATTTGGAAGGGCGAATCGATCGAGATCGATTAAAGGGACATTCAAGTCATATCCATCAAAGAATGATAATCATTCATGGAGTAACAGATTCAGGGGTAAAGGAAGACTCTTTCCTACTGATGAGGACTTGAATGCACCTATGATCACTAAAAGATCATATCAATTTCACAAAATGGATGAACAAAAGATTGTTAGACCAAAGCAGCAAAATTTTGTGAAAACTGACTTTACTCAGTCAAAATATCAAGAAAGGTATAAGGCTAAATTTAACAAGTCATCCAAGAATTACAGAAATTCAACAACTAATCAAAAAGGACCTGAAAATATATAGGTACAAAAAATCTCTCAATTTGTTTTGCAGGAGAAAATCAAAGCTGAGAGAATTGAGAGCCTGTAATTTTCAAAACTGAGTCATATACTCAATTGAGTTTTGGAATTGACCAAAAGGACAACTGATTCAAGTTAGGGATAAGATCACGCTAAAACTTTATTGATGGAGATACACCATATCTACTCCATTTACTGATACAAGCTACGGATGATAGAAAAGATGTGACCTACATTGATCTCAACCGTACATTTTCTCCACTCACCATATTTTTCGCAACTCAATGCCAGATGTGACTTATGAAAAGACCTCTTAAAACCCACTCAAACTTTCTAACTACCTCATCTAATACCTATAAATATTCTCGTATTTTTCACATAAACTCTTTACACTCAGTTTTTGCATTATCCCTCACTTAAACTTTTTTCTCCAATCTTCAAATTTCTCCAATTTCAATTCAACCTTCAGAAATCATGACATTTACCCGAGTCGAACCTTGAATGATCATCTCACTTGATCAATATATTGCGAGATACACAGATCAAACACTAGCCCAGAAAATCATAGGGAAAATTCCAAAAATCAAAAGGTCTGGAGCAAGTGTTTAACATCAATCTGAAAAATGTATGTCTGGACAGCATCGGTGACTTCTATGAGTTCAGGATCAAAAGCATAGAAGATGAGTGGATATTTACCTACATAACCTAGGTCAATTGAAAGAAATCAAAGTCACTGAAGATCTTATTGCAGATATATTTGGCTTTGAGAAATCTGGATACTCTTCAGCATTGAAAGTGACTAAAGAACTAAGGAAAAAGTTGTGGAAAGTCATCGCAATCAAGAAAGACTCAAATTTGTTGTTATCTGGAAGTACAAGTCTCCTCAAGCCAGAATTCGGTTTTCTAACCAAGATGCTCGCAAATTGTGTAATTGGAAATGCAGGCAATTTCAGCAATCTTTCTGGCACCAAGATAGATTTGTTGTATTTTATCTGGTTTGAAGAAGATTTCAATTGGCAGAGATATATTTTGGACCAATTGATAGCACAATCTTCTGATGTGCCCAAGAAGAAAACTGACGAGAAAAAATGAAGATTTTACCATAAGAAGACTCTAGAAATATTGGCTCAAAGGATTAATGACCACTTCAGTATTGCAAGAAGAAAGGAAACTACAATTATAGATGGAAAATTGCAGCTAAAGAAGAAAATCCTGGAAGAGGAAAGCTGAAGGTTCTAAGGCTAAACCTAAAAAGAAGAAGAAAAGATCATCCAAGAAAATGACAACCGGAGAGGCACTGGAATATTTTGAAAGACTAAAGGAAAAGAAGAGAAACTTGAAGAATTGGAAAAAGCCAGCACTGTGGTAATCGCTGAGAAAATCATGGAGCCTTCACCAACAGAATATGCTACCTCAGTTGCTGAAAATCAAGCAAAGAACCCAAAACTGAGGAAACACCCACAAAACCAGTCACCACTGAGAGAGAACCAGTTGTTGAAGCTGTTGTTAAAGTTGTTGTTGAAGAAGGAACAGTTCCGTCACTGCCAGAAGCTGACACTGAGGGGGAACAAACCCTGAAAGCTGAGTTTGATGATAAAGAAACTAACAATAAGGAAGAACCGATTGGATCAGAAATCTTGACCATGCTCAATTTAATTGCTAAGTCTAAATCAACACCGCAAAATCGCGTCTCGACTTCAGTATGAGGAATCAATTAGAGAATTGGAACAAGTAAAAGAAGTTTGTGAAGTTGAATCAGCACCACAGTACAAATCTTCACTCTGGATGAACTTGCTAATGAAGAAGAGGTTGAGAAGAAAGCTGATGATAGTGAAAAGGGGAAGGAGACAGTTTCTGAACTGGAAACTAAACCTGTCAAGGAATCGGTTGCTGAACCAAGTGATCCTCAAGCAACTGAATTAAGAGAAAACCCTGATCAAACAGCTAAACAAATGGTTGTAGTTGAGCCTATAGCTGATACTGAACCCTTATCAAGAAAAGAAGTTGTTGCTGAAGAGAAACTAGAAACTGAGCAAGTTATCTCAGTCTCAGGAATTGAACCTAAATCATCTGTCATCCCGGTTGTTGCTGAGGGGGAACCTAGAAAAACTAAAGAAGAGAAAATTGAACCTAAGAGAGTTGAGACTCAAGCTGAATCAAATCCAGAGATTCCGAGAGGAACTGAAGAGATCACAACCCAGCCTGAACCATCTGTTGATGTTGGGAATCTGATTGAAGCTGACTATAGAAGACTTGATGCTTATCAACCTTGAATGTTCATCACAATCCCAAATCAAAGAAGTCAACTAGAAGAAATGGAGAGCACAGAGAAATGGGTTTTTGACCTATACAATATCAATCATCTATCTCAACTATTCAATACTGAAGAATTTCTGAGCACATGTTACTCATTAATTAGGAACAGTTACAGGAAGAAGCATGCTGGAAAGAAAAGTTCTAAGTCTAAGAAGGATGACAATGACGATGATGATGATTCACAGGGAGATCCTAATTTACAAAAAAGGATTCTCGCCTCACTCAAAGAAAAAAAACGGCAAAAGATGTCCCTGAAGATTCTAATGAAGATAGCACTGAAGGAAGTAGTGTTTTGGACTCTGAGACTCAGTCAGAATTAGATAATGAAGAGAAAGAATGATATCAGTCACCGACTGATAGAAGTGCGCCCGAAATTGAAAAAGCTAAAGCTGACCAAGCAAAGCTGACATTCATAAAGAAGAAACTGATGATAAGTCACCAGTTAGAGAAACTGAGGATTTCAAAGAAAAGCTGAATCAAATTGCTTATACTCCTCTCAAAGAAATAAAGACAGCTGAGATTGTTGCAAGCAAGTCTCAGATTGAAGCCGAGAAAGTACCTATGGATGAAAAGAATAAAACTGAATAAAAGAAAGATAAAACTAAAAATGAAGTGCTTACACAAGCTGAGACCATCAAATTCTATTTTAATGAGCTTGTGAGAATTTAGAAAGATGACCTAAGTGTTTTTGGGAAAGTGTTAAAATCCATGGAGGAAAACAAACATGAAAGAGTCAACATGGAAATGCGATTGAACAGTGTCAAAGAGGACTGCCACAACACTTCGATCGAAATTTGCAAAACAACCATTGAAACTGATGCGAGGAAAACTGTGACACAAGGAAGATTGGAAGGCATACTCATCAATATGGTTGGCAGATTGATTCTAGTGGATAATGCAATGAAAGACTCTGTTGTTGCACAGACTATATTGGCATCAAATCAGCAGCACCTGAATTCTTACATCAGGAGCTTGATCAATAAAGATGATGTCAATAAGAGGGGAAGTTTGGACTTGTTAAAAGTCAATGCGCTTGATATGCCACAAGTTCTTGAAATCATTGATGAGAAACTGGTCAAACTGAAGAAATCCACATGAGACATGACTAATGAAGAGATGGAGCTGATTGCAAAGTTCTCAGAACCAACTGAGAAAAGACTTGGTCTAGATTCACAGCTGTATAATGTTTTCAGAGAGCTACCCACTCTGGAAGGTGAATCAAGGGAACAAGCCTTAGAGACTTTTCAAAGCATGCAAAAGATTCTTGTGTTCTACTGGCACAAACTGAGTACATGGGAGAGAAGTGGTACTCCAGATAAGGCTTCAAAAAAGTTGAAAAGACTGAACCTGAGTTCATTCAAGACTTACTGAAAACAGCCACAAGTGAAAGATTAAGTAGAATTGTATTTGTATTTGTTGTATTGTTCAAAAGCAAGTTTTTCAACAAAAATAACATGACAGAATCATGGAACATATGGGCAAACATCCATGGAATCGAGAGCACGATAACGAATGTTGCTATGAGAGAAATTGTTGAAATCTTTGACATCAAGACAAATGGAGCTGATCAAGGAATAGGAAAAGAAGCTGGAACTTAGTTTCTTTTCATGTATTTGTATTCTAATACTTTGTAACTCAGTTCATCAATAAAATCTCAATTTCTCAGTTCTTTGTGTTCATTATTTTAATTTGTCCTTATCTTTTTGCATTGCTTTTAAGGAGGGTATCGACATTATCAAAAAGGAGGAAATTGTTGGAAATAAAATTTATGATTTGATGATGATTTTTAATTATTTTAATAACCCCATTGATGAAGTGTCATAACTAGCTGTTATTGTGCAAAGCAAAAAGATGTTTGGAAATCAATGTATAGAATTTATTAGAGTCTGATATTTGTATAGGTAAATCAGACAAGCACTGTAATAGTTCTATGATCAGAACTGAGAAAAATGAGAAACAGACTTGATGTTACTAAGAACACTAATTTTACAATGGAAGATATATCAGTTCTGAAAACTGGCTCAGAATACACCATTTGAAGGACTAAAAAAGGTAAGTTCGCTGAGGGACAGAGACTCGGTTGACTTATCTAGAAGTAGAAGGCTGAGGGAACAAACACAATGGACGAAGAACTGAGGGACTCAAACTCAGTTATGAAGATTAAAAGCCGAGACTATAAAGTTAGAATTGAGGCAAGATTGTTATGACATGAACTTACTTTATAGATCTTGGAATAAGATCTAAGATACATAAGGACAATTATATCTTAGTTGATTTTTGGAATAGTGTACTCTAATTAAGTTCATAATAATCAGATGAAGAATAGAGTACTGAGCTTTTTGAAGAAGAGTAAAAACTCAGTTAATGCACTTAAACTGAAAATTGATTAAATTGTATGAGGCAAGTTTTCATGCTGAGGTCAAGAAAAACTGAAGAGGATCTGACTGTTATAAAGTAAGCATTTTTATTGGTTGCATAGTAATGTCAGAAAGGACGCTGACATTCAACGGAATAAGCAGGACCACCAACGGATACAGGGATTCAAATTCAAACATTCAAATTCATCTAACCGTTGGAGAAGTCACTTCTACCTCAAGAATAAGTGCGGAGTTCTAAGGTTAATTTTATCAAGAAAGATTCAGGTAAGGGGAAAGTGAATCAAAAGAACTCCTGCTAATTTCTATATTGCAAGATCAAGAAATCGTCAAAGTGTTCATAATCATTCAATGAAATATCATGATTCACACTTGAAGAAAAACTGAGCCTGAGTATATCATATACATCTTGAAGAAGCTCGAAATAGAAACTGAATCATAGCTATTGATTCAAGTCTAAACTTTGATTTTGCCAAATGTTTAGACTGTGAAACACCAAGAATGTGTGAAGGACAGTAGAGTGCAGTCAGGAAGACTGTGTTTGTGTAGAGCTGGTGAAGAGGCAATTCTACCCTTCAAGGACCAGTGTAGCAAGCTTAGTTCAAACATCAAATCCACCTATTGAAGACTGAAGCTGGAAGATTGTGAAGCTAGGGATTAGTAAAGGACAATCAGTGTTTAGATTTACTTGTGTCTTGTAACTGTAAACCTCAAGAACATAGTGAATTTGGCCTCCTACATCATAGTGGAAGAGAAGACTGACATGATTACACCACCTGGAACCTCTATAATTTCTGTCTATTTTACTTACTTACTTTATGCATTTATTTACTGCATCTAAGTTTATATTTTACCTGATCACACACATCAAACATAAGAAACTGACTTAGCACAGCACTGCATTTAATCGAGACAAACTAATAAACTCAAGTTTTTTATAAATGTTGAATATAATCCGCTGCCGGTTAACTCAGTTAAGGATAAGTCAGTCTTGACTTATATTCAGCTAAGTTAGCTTAACTCCACACAAGTTTAAAGCTGAACTCATCTGTTCAAGATTCAGTTTTCAGTTGGTTTTTTGGGACAAGTTTATTCACCCCTCTCTAAACTTGTGTTAGCCTTTCCTTGGGACCAACAGTATGGTGTATGTCTATAGAGATAGATATGTTATGATGAGACAGTAATTAAACAAATTAATTAAGTGAATTAATTTATAATTACTGCCACAACAAAAATTAAGTCAGAAGTTTGTCTCCCACTATTTTAATGATGGTGAAGAGCCTTTGTTCGGATCCAACTGATCGGTCCATGTCGGGAGTTGACCTATCTTGGGTATATCGTTATTATTGAGATATGATTGTATGAGATCTCACGAATATTGGGTTGTGACTTAACTAAAGTTTTGCGGTGATTGGCCCACGTCAGGACCGTCTAATTTTAGAGACGAGAGGTTGGTTATCACACAGTGATGTGAAGCGTCAAATAGTTTACTAGTCAACCACCATGAGTCACATAGAGATGTGATTGGTAAAGTGTTACCTACTTGTTGAATTATCTCGGTTGATCGGCCCACGTCGGGAATCGGGGTAACTAAATGAGATCTTGTCACTAAAGAATTTTGGAAAATTCTTGAAGTCAATTGGGAGTAGTTGACTAGTGAGAGCAAAATCATAAACCAAAAGATCATTTTTGATTTTGCATGTATAAAAAAACAACATTTTTTTATCTTTATTTTTATGTTTATGTTGTAGTTTTTTAGCAAAGTTTTATTTCTATGTTTAATTCTCGATTATTAGACCCAATATTAGATGACTGTTAACTTTTGAGAAATGTTCTCAACTATGGTTAAGTAATTTTAATCCTTTTAAAATAAAGCAATGACATGAGCAAATACGTTATAGTAGTTCAAGACAATGAGATGCTAGGAACCAACTTTACTGTACATTTCTGTACAGTTTAACCCACGGTTATCATGTTTCTAGCATGTTTTCGGGTGAGTTTAGACCATATAATGAGTGTTAATGAGGTTTTCTATGCACGGCGAGTAACTGTCGGTTTGTCCGTAAACTCGGCCTACTTTTAGCACTTTATACTCATTTTCGAGCACCATAGTTTGCGGGGTTATGCGTTTGCTTGTTGTTTCCATGTTTATGCAGGATTTGGGTGAGTCGGGAGCCCGGAAAGCGATGGTTTATGAGTTTAGACGTGTCCGTACGGATAACCTGGAGAATCAAGAACTATCCGTACGGATAGCCTGTTATCCGTACGGATAAGCTGAATTTTTCCCTAGGCTATAAAATGGTACCTCAAATGTTTTCTTCAGCAGACTTTTACGAATTTAGATAGTTTTAGCTTTTTTCGGGCGATTTCCTTCGTCTGAAAGCGTAGAATTAAGTGCCATATAACATTGTTCTCGTTTTTCGATCCTCTATTACATTAGATAAATTACAACATCAATCCGTTACATTTCGATTGTCAAGATTTGATCTTTGTGATCACAACTTTGGTACTTCCTCAATTTTCAATAAAGTGGGTATGGGTTCTTGTTCTTTTATCGTTTATAACATGAATTCCTTTACCATTTATTATTTCAATTCGATAATGTTTAGCTAAATCTTTCGTACGGCCGAATTATGTGAAAGCGGATGAAACGCCATTAGGGAGATGAACCGGAAGTAGTGTAGCAAGTAATAAAATGTTCTAATCGATAATTCATATCACGAAACCTGATTTAATCGTAATTGAGCTAGCTTGATCACCTAGTTCACCATCACACACACCTAGCTTATAAATGTATGTTGCGGCGAAGTGTGGGAACCGGGGTTTCGGGACCGTAGACATTTTGGATAAAAAGGTAGTTTGACACATACCTGTGCATTAGATTGACACCCTAGTCGTTAGGTCCATGTCCAATACGGGGTTTTTATCGTTCACTCGGGCGAGTCTAGAACTTAATCACGTTAGGTGAGTTGTGTTAGGAAATCTATGCGGGAACGCAACGGAATTTAAAATTTTATTTCCTTTTAACCAGGATCGACTTTGTTTAATCAATAAACAAACGAGTTAGTAGACGGTGGTTACCATGGTTGATCTATAAGATCGACGCTTTGACCGTCTAAGGAGAGTAGTTCTGCATAGAGCCGCCCAAGTGTTCGGCCTCTACCGCCAGTCCACACGAACAGCCCGCCGGAATCCCATCATGGATTGCTATTGGAAAACTCCGGTTGCTAGACCGGCCTTTTTCCCCTCTCTCCAACTCTCTATAGGATGCTCTCTATTTTTCACAAGAACTATGAGCTCTTGCAATTGTGATGTACAAAAGAGCTTGACACCCACCTCTTATTTATAGTGTAGGGGGCGCCCCATCTAGGTGTGGAGGAGAAGAAAACCTTTTTCCAATAAAATAAGGAAAATATATTTGATTGATTTATCTCATTTATTATAATATCTCATATTAAATAAATCTAGGATATTGTCAATATCTTATATTGAATATTTCCAAGATATTGTCAATATCTAATATTGACTATCTTTATTTTATTACCATAAATCAATTTACACATGTGTATATATCACATATATATTATTACAAATATAAATCTACACATATATATTTATCACAAATGTGAACATGCATATCATATATGCAATTCACGTGTGGTGACCATATATATATTCATATGTTAATATCTTATATTAATATATGGTCATATCATTAATTAAATTGCACAATCCAAGTGTATCATATACACTTCAATGTGGCTCCCTATATAGCCAATAAATTGGCACCAAGAATATTCTTTAAATAATATAATATTATTAATATCTTGTATTTAATTTATCCATAATAAATAAATACCACCATATTAATTTACCATTATAGCCTTTATAGTCTCGAGATAAACTTTCCTTATTTGGTTATCATCTATAACCTCATTTTAATCCGGCTAGATGTTCATATGTGAGTGACCCGATAGGCTTCCGAATATGTTGGCCGTAGACACAAAGTGCAAATTACGAAAATGCCCGTCATACCTAACGATCACGGGATAGCGTCTAGCAACACACCGTGACCCCCAATCATCGGAAGAGTCAAATGCAATGACTACTACCTTTCATGTGAAACAGTTACCGTGTAACTTACAATCCTATCGCTGTAATAATATCCATACGGTCATTAGTCTAGTGTCAAAACATCAACGACCGTATCTTATAATCTGGATATCATGCTCTCTCGAAGTAACTCATTTACTCCCACTTTGCAAAGATTCACGAGAGTAAGACATTTCTTATAAGAAGGCCATTTCGGATATTCAATCCTAATCATAGGATACGCGATTCCCGGACGACCAATCATGTATACTCCGCGTGCTTCAGTATCATACCCAATCACTACCGCATGATCGCCCCGTGGATAGGGGAAACCTCAATAGTGTCAAAGCATGACAATCCACACCGTGATGTCATGAAGACTCCGGTCTTAAGGATAATTACACAACCGTCACATAGTGTGACACTTATCCGTGTAAATGGGTCAGTCTAACGTACGCATTCTCTAATACACGTCCACGTCATGCCTCAAGTGTCTCTACACTTCGATAGACGAGATCTATCCTCGCCTCTTAAAAGCGTAAGACATCTAATACGTGCTAGTCTGCTTATACTATCAATGCCCTGCTTAATAGTACATCGCCTGAGACATTTAAGTATCAAACTTATTAAAGTGATTAGAGATCTCATCAACCATAATGGCCTATCATGGTTTCTCTATCACAGTTTAATACTAAGGACGTTATCATATAACAATTCATAATTAGTTCTTTAGAAGAACATGTATACGACAACATAAAAGCCATTTAATCTATGTACAAACATAAAGAAATAATATAAATGATCCGACCCGGACGGATCCGGTCCAACCCGATTGGGTTTAGGACACTATTTCAACAATCTCCCACTTGGCCTAAAACCAATCACTCGCACACACAAGACCAAGTTGAAACACAAGAATCTCATGCAATACTCACAACTAGCCCTAGCCTTAAACGGATCACTATCCGTGGGGACTCAGACTATCTTCATATCATGTTCCAAATGACCAAGTCAAAAGAACCGCCTCAACACACACATGAATCTCTGACAAGACCCTGGTCCTTGCTTCAAGCAATGAATCCACTTACCATATCAGCTATATAGAAAAGGTGGAACAACCGTATAAGGTTCATGAATGAACCTTCTAGATCCATGTACTGCTCCCGCTGCGCCTCTAAGGCACTACTGTGTTTTGGCTAAGTTGTAGAGTTTACAGTGACCCATAGGCTAGAACATTTCCACTCAACGTATCACTTAATCAAAGTGATCAGAAACCAGCACAAAGAGCTCCCACTCGCCTTCATAAGACTCGGGATCTACGTCTGTATATCTACGTTTATTTAATTCCAAGCTTCAATAAACTAGGAACTCTTCCTTAACTTGTTTAAGGATATTCTCGACATTCACCAGATTTACTTTCATACTTGCTCATGACTATTCATGGACTATGAACATCCGGCATTATTCTTATGATGGTTTATATCGCAGTAGCGAAGGAAACCTTCCATAACCATCATCTTTCACCTTATCTTTCGGACCAACGTCCTAACATAGATAGATCTCGAGAATACTGGCCAGCAGTATCCCTGTCGCGATCTATGCTAAACTCATTTTAGCATCACATCTATATAGGTAAACTATAATCTAACAGCAGTTAAATCTATCGCTATAGATTCTTATTTCCAAAATAAGAACTGCTAATCCAAGTGCTTTCGTAAAGACCTTGAACAACCAAACAATAATTGACTGTGACATGGGGTGACAATTCTCGAGAGAGATATCCAATACCTTACTCAAAAATCGTAACACACTCCCACTATCCATATTGCACATGGGGCATATCCTTCTTTTGACTAAATCAAACTCCTTTGATTATCTAACAAAGAAATCGTCTAGAGAAACTTGTTTGAGTCCATAAATGGATCTCATGGGCTTACATATCATATTATCGTCTATCAACATTGAGCTTTCTGCTCAACGTCATCAACACTATCATATAGCCATGATACGAAGTTATAACAAGAATTATCTGAATAGAATCGGGCTCACTTAACAGGACATTCCTCTAGGTAAGACAGACTAGGTTCATAACCTGGTTGTCACTGATGGAATCTAATTCAGATATTATGGCTCCTGGCCATATCTCTCAATCTTGCCTCTCAAACATTCTTTCATAAGTTGTGAGATATTCATTCTTCAAGATGAACATACCAACAGCCTTTTCAGGCTTGAGGTTATCCACAGACTTACAGAACTTTTGTGTGCACTGAGCAATGTTTTACACCTCATTGCTATGTGGCGTCTGCTCACGTTCCTATGGTTGAATATCTCTTTGTGGTTCTCAAACTACCTTTGAGATCTTAACCTACTCCCACTGTTTCTTTTGGAAGAAACACTTCCTTTAGAAGATAGCATGTTTGGAGACAAACACCTTTTGCTCCGTGGATGAGTAAATAATATCTAGCGTACTTGCTGAGATATTCCACAAAGTTGCATATGTCGTACTAGGCTCCAAGCCTTTCTGACTTTGCTTATGACAACTTCAAATCATCGGTTAAGATAGATTTGACATTATCCCCTTCCATATCTAATATGGAATTTATTCAACCTTTATTCTTTGGAACTCGGTTAAGTATAAGGGCACTATCCCGAAATGGGTTAGGGATGCATCGCATGGCTTGCGTCACACCTTTATCATATAAAGTGTTATTTCCATTTTGTGAACACAATCTAATTGCGTATCCCAAAGATGGTATCCTTCAAGAGAAAAATCTTATTCCTTTTCAGACGACTTCTGAAACACCCTTCAGGTATTAATTACTTCAATCCAAATGAAGATTAATTCCTAAGTAGCTCGTCAATCTCATATTCGTACTAGTTCGAACTTTTCGGGCTTTCCGAATTATGCACTTCACTGAGTACACTTGACTATTTCTAAAAATAGTCGCAGAGACTAATAAACAATTATTTGTGGCATTAATTGTCACAAGCCAACAAACATCGGTATGTTTAGGCTTTGGACAACTTTCTAGATTTTATAACCTTTTCATAAAAGGGTATTTTAGTCATCTTTAGATAAGATACGTATTACCCACATGATTCATAATCATATGGTTCAACATCATCAGAATGACGTTTGATTACACGCTTCCCTTCCAGAGAGACTATGTCTAGAACAACTACAAATATCAAGGATAACAGCCATTCAAATATTTAGTTGAGATCTCATCACATATATCAACTATATAGTGACATTAATCTAGTATGTTAGATTCAGTGACCTTCCAACTTTATCGGAATAACATTTATTCTTTACAATTGAATATGTCTACTAAATCCTAACAAATAACTGAAAGTATGTTCTTCATAAGAACTAAACATAATAACATTTATTTAGTTCCCTTATCGCTTTACTAGATCCAGAATATGGTAAGTGTTACAACGTTTGCTTCACCTTCCATATTTGTATTTAATCTTTCTAATTTAATCACACTCGCAAGATATCATATATCTAATAGTTAACTTTCACTTAGATAGATTTATTTCAACTCACTTGCCTAGAATAGAAACTTCAATAAGTTCTCTATTTAAGCACATGCCCTAACTTTCCTTTTAATCCTTCAAGCACTTGTAAATGTTTCTTAGTGTAGTCTTCATAAGACTTAAGAAAGATTACAAGAGCTATGTCTTTGATTTCCTTTCATAAAGAAAATCTAAAGTTTATTAAATAGTTTATTTAACCTTTTGAATCGTATTCAAAACATTGACTATTTAATTAACCTTTAAGCAATGATAGAATTATGTCGATACTTAAATCTTACAATTTTGAAAACAACCTTTCCAAAATTAGATGTGGTCATTCTTATCCAATGTTTGAATTAATTGTCATCGTATGACAGAATGATCATCTTGGATCGTATCCAATATATGACTAATTCGTTGAAACTTATTTCAAATGATTTAATCATATCATGAGCTTCCGCTTTCATTAATAATTAAAGTCTTGGAGTACTCCATCAAATATGTAGTCTCCTTGTCTCTAACAACTATAACGGGATTGCTCACGTCATTGCTTAAAAGGATTAAAATTACTTAACCATATTTGACAACGTTTCTCAAAATTAACAGTCATAATTTGGTTTTACTAATCGAGAATAAAACATAAATATAAAGTTTGCTAAAACTACAACATAAAAATGAAAATACATGAGTGTTGTTGTTTATACACGCAAAATCAAAAATGGTCTTTTGGTTTATGATTTTGCTCCCACTAGTCAACTACTTCCAATTGACTTTCAAGAATTATTAATTTCTTTAGTGGACAAGATCCCACTAAACTACCCCGACCCCCGCTTTGGCTGGTTGGCCGAAAATAGCATAATAGGTAGACAACTCTTTGTCAATCGTATCTTATACGACTCTTGTTGTTTGACTAGTCAACTCTTTGACAATTTTCATCTTATGAAGTAGTCAAACTCTTGCCTCTAAAATCCAAAGGACCCCGCTTTGGCTGGTGGCCGAGAGAATTCTTAGTCAAGTCATAACCCCAATATTCGTGAGATCTCATACGATCATATCTCGATAATAACGATATACCCGAGGTAGGTCAACCCCCTGCTTTGGCTGATGAGTTGGATCTGAACAAGGGCTCTTCACCGTCATTATAATATGGGGAGGCAATTTCAACTTGATTCTTTTGAGGTGGAAGTATATATGTAAATTAATTCACTTAATTAATTTAATTATGGTCTCATCATAAATATGTCTATCTCTATAAACATACATCCTACACATTTATCTAGATCGTGCCTAGTCATGCATCTATCGTATTATATAAAATAAATACAAGCACAAAATAAATAAATGCGTAAATTAACCGGTATGATCATGGACTTTTCCTAGGTGCGGTTTCGAATACAAACTGACGAAACCGCGGGTCACAATCTAAGGGTAGCTGCAACCGCCAATAGGATCTTTAATGCTCCATTCTCTAATGGGATCTTTATTTTCTTCTTTCTTTGGTCTTCATCTTCTGCTCCATTCTTGTTACATTTAATTCTATCTAATAAAATAAATACACCCGCCGCACACGGGGGGAGCTAACGGGATTGGGATAAAATGCAGAAAATAAATTAGGTCACGTTCTTCATAACGGCCTAGGACAATTTTTAAACCAACAGAAAAATTAAATCATTCACATCTATCCTATCGGTCGAGTCCATGATCAATCGGGGTCCATATAATCATATTATATCTACTCTATCTAATCCATACAATAAAATCTTATGAAAAAGATAAAATTAAAATTTAACTACTTGCGTCTTATTTAATCAATAAACATTTAATCTATTAAATAATTTTATCTAATCAATTAACTAATTAACATTTAATTAATTAAATGATTTTAATTGAAATAATTTTAACGATTAATTTTAAACCGATTTTAATTTTAATTTTAATTAATTAGAACTATTCCAAAATAAATCAAAATTAAAATTATTTCTCTTTTGTTTCTTTCCTTTTGATTCGTAATCAAAGGGATGTCTTTGGTTTCTAAACCAAATTTGGCTTAGGCTTGCCATTTTCCAAAATCAAAATTTTGGAAGTAGCTGAGCCTCAGGCCTTTACAAATCAAATATTTGGAAAGGGCCTAGGCCTATTCCAAATCAAATATTTGGAAATGCCGAATAACTTTGGTTTAGGCCTGGCCACTTTCCAAAATCAAAATTTTGGAAGTGGCCTAGGCCTAGGCCTTTTCCCAAATCAAATATTTGGAAAGGGCCTATGCCTATTCCAAAAAAAGTTTGGAAAGGCCATTATTATTTTAATGCCATGTGGCATCCCAATTGCCCAAACTATTTGAACAATTGGTTAGCCACATGACACAAGTAAACAAAGGGAAATTAACAATCACAACTATGAACCATATTGAATCACAAAATACACAAAACAAAAATTTGGAGATCCGCCAGCATTGACCGGTCAACTGACTGCCGGCAGTAGGTTGCCCTGCAGCCGCCGCCGCCGTCCAGCCGCCGCCGGTGGTGGTGCCGCCGCCAGTCGGCCGAGCACCACCCGATCTCGTTTTTTTTTTCTTTTTTTTTTATGTATCACTTTTGCGAATAAAAAATCTTTCATCTTTTAGTAACGTGATTTAAACGATAAAATTAACTACGTATAATAAACTGCTTATTGCTTAAGCTCGAACCTTTCTCTGATACCACTGTTAGGAAATCTACGCGGGAACGCAGCGGAATTTAAAATTTTATTTCCTTTTAACCAGGATCGACTTCGTTTAAGCAATAAACAAACGAGTTAGTAGACGGTGGTTACCTTGGTTGATCTATAAGATCGACGCTTTGACCGTCTAAGGAGAGTAGTTTTGCATAGAGCCGCCCAAGTGTTCGGCCTCTACCGCCAGTCCACACGAACAGCCCGCCGGAATCCCATCATGGATTGCTATTGGAAAACTCCGGTTGCTAGACCGGCCTTTTTCCCCTCTCTCCAACTCTCTATAGGATGCTCTCTATTTTTCACAAGAACTATGAGCTCTTGCAATTGTGATGTACAAAAGAGCTTGACACCCACCTCTTATTTATGGTGTAGGGGGCGCCCCATCTAGGTGTGGAGGAGAAGAAAACCTTTTTCCAATAAAATAAGGAAAATATATTTTATTGATTTATCTCATTTATTATAATATCTCATATTAAATAAATCTAGGATATTGTCAATATCTTATATTGAATATTTCCAAGATATTGTCAATATCTAATATTGACTATCTTTATTTTATTACCATAAATCAATTTACACATGTGTATATATCACATATATATTATTACAAATATAAATCTACACATATATATTTATCACAAATGTGAACATGCATATCATATATGCAATTCACGTGTGGTGATCATATATATATTCATATGTTAATATCTTATATTAATATATGGTAATATCATTAATTAAATTGCACAATCCAAGTGTATCATATACACTTCAATGTGGCGCCCCGTATAGCCAATAAATTGGCACCCGGAATATTCTTTAATTAATATAATATTATTAATATCTTGTATTTAATTTATCCATAATAAATAAATACCACCATATTATTACCACTATAACCTTTATAGTCTCGAGATAAACTTTCCTTATTTGGTTATCATCTATAAACACATTTTAATCCGGCTAGATGTTCATATGTGTGTGACCCGATAGGCTTCCGAATATGTTGGTTGTAGACACAAAGTGCAAATTACAAAAACGATCACGGGATAGCGTCTAGCAACACACCGTGACCCCCAATCATCGGAAGAGTCAAATGCAATGACTACTACCTTTCATGTGAAACAGTTACCGTGTAACTTACAATCCTATCGCTGTAATAATATCCATACGGTCGTTAGTCGAGTGTCAAAACATCAACGACCGTATCTTATAATCTGGATATCATGCTCTCTCGAAGTAACTCATTTACTCCCACTTTGCAAAGATTCACGAGTTTAAGACATTTCTTATAAGAAGGCCATTTCGGATATTCAATCCTAATCATAGGATACGCGATTCCCGGACGACCAATCATGTATACTCCGCGTGCTTCAGTATCATACCCAATCACTACCGCATGATCGCCCCGTGGATAGGGGAAACCTCAATAGTGTCAAAGCATGACATTCCACACCGTGATGCCATGAAGACTCCGGTCTTAAGGATAATTACACAACCGTCACATAGTGTGACACTTATCCGTGTAAATGGGTCAGTCTAACGTATGCATTCTCTAATACACGTCCACGTACAGTTCAAGTGTCTCTACACTTCGATAGACGAGATCTATCCCTGCCCTTAAAGACAGAAGACATCTAATACGTGCTAGTCTGTTTATTCTATCAATGCCCTGTTTAATACTACATCAGCCAAGAGACATTTAAGTATCAAACTTATTAAAGTGATTAGAGATCTCATCAACCATAATCGCCTATCATGGTTTCTCTATCACATTTTAATACTAAGGACGTTATCATATAACAATTCATAATTGGTTCTTTAGAAGAACATATATACGACAACATAAAAGCCATTTAATCTATGTTCAAACATAAAGAAATAGTATAAATGATCCGACCCGGTCGGATCCGGTCCAACCCGATTGGGTTTAGGACACTATTTCAACAAGTTGGCCTTCTAAAGGGAGGGTTGATGAGCTTTGCTTAGGGCGTGAGTTAGCACCAGAATTAGGATTCGACACCTGTGAGTTTATCATTAGACAGACAAGGAAGGTAGAGCACACTCCTAGGGTAGTTTGTCTGAGGGTAGAGTAATCCGATGGATCGTAGTTCGGCTGTACATCTTTTAATCGTTATGAAATTCCGATTAGTATAATCTTTCTTTTATGCAATAGTATAACGTCATATTTTTCTGGTTGACCTGAACTGAGTGCTAAGTCAGCTATTGTACTCAAAGCCAATCTCTGTGGGTTCGACCTCGGACTCCTCAAGCACTACCTACAATTGATCCGGTCCACTGCCGGTTAGAAAGTAGATTTTGCTAAGGTTTCAAGTTTTTACTTGATTAACTGGATTGCAAAATTCTCTTATCAAGTTGGCGCCGTTGCCGGGGATTGGCAATACTTTAATATCACAATAGTTGACCGAAAGCTTGGGCTAAGGTCATTTTTTTATTGTTTTCTTGTTGTTTTGTTTTGACTTGCAGTGTATGACCTGGAGCTCTAGGGCACCTCTAGAGCCTTATTATCCAGAAATCGACAGGCACGCAAGGCGGTTGAGGAGAAGATTGTTTGCTCATGTTCCAGAAACCATGGACGGACACGAAACATCAGACTTCTCTTCAGAGGAAGAAGAGATGACAACCAATGGTAGAGATCGGTTGAATGATGATGGGACATCTTAAATGGGGGGTTTGGGTACTCTAAATGACCCACCTCCATGAGAGAGGAATCCTCTGGACCCTCCTATGGCTGCAAGGACTGATGGGAGAATTTTATTTTACCCCACTCTAGAAGGGGGTGATGGAAGAAACAGACAGGTCCAACAAAATGATGTGTTAAATGGTCAGCGGCAGCCGAATGGACAAAATGGTCAAGTGGGGGATGGTCAATTCCAAATAACAACCCACCACCTCTTCGCCAACAACAACACCAACAAGGGGGTTGTCAATTTCAGGAACAACCGCCTGGCCAGGACAATTTGCAAATGCAGATGTATCAGTTAATTCAACAATAGATGGCACAGATTCAGCTTCTGCAAGCAAATCCGAACAACCTGAATAATAACCCGAATGACCAACAGCTTCTATTGGTCCAGAATCAGCAACAGCAGAACAACCCTCAGGCAAATCAAGGGTTTGTATCAGCAAGGGATTACGTGGTAACCCCGTATCAAGGGACTGGACATAATCCGATCAGGATCCCAGCTATCCATGCTAACAACATGGAACCAAAGCAGAATGTCATCAACCTGATCAGCGAGAATGCAGTTTTCTATGGGCAGCAGAATGAGGACCCGAATGAATTCTTAGACAATTATCTGTGGATCATCTCGACACTGAAGTACAACGGAGTGACCGAGGAGGCGCTCAAGTTGATGATGTTTCAATTTGCATTAAGAGGAGTTGCAAGAACAAGGCTCAACACCCTTCCTAACGCCTCATTATCTACATGGGCCGAAGTGGCCGATGTTTTTCTGAAGAAATATTTCCCTCCAGCAAACATTGAGGATTTAAAGCGAGAAATACACAATTTCAGTGGGCAAAAGGGGGAAACCATGAAGGAGACAGTTGAACGGTTTAGGGCATTGCTAAAGAAGTGCCCTCCACACAATTTGAGTACAGTTGAACATGTGATAAAGATTTATAGATCCTTGGATAAGTAAGACATAAATCTCTTAGATGCAACTAGTGGAAACGGGTTGACGAGAATTGACCCCGAGCTAGCAATGCAACATATTAACGATGCTATCGAGAGGGATGATGAATGGGTTTCTAGTCTGGGACAGAAAACCCGAAAGAGCCACAACAAACTATTAAGGCCCTTGAAGAGCAGTTGGATAAAGAGACGGCCGCATATAATGAGTTGTTGGCACTTCAGACAGAGATGAAGAAACTGAAAGAGGCACAACAGGTTTGTCAGTTGTGTGGTGGTAATCACTCGGCTCAGTTCTGTATGACCCCGAGCAGAATGACTTACCCTCAGCAATTACCACAACAGATACCATAGCCGACCCAACAACAACCTGTAGCAAATGTATCTCAGCAACAACCAGTGGCAGTTATGGAAGATCTAGTTGCAGCACTTAACGGATTGGGGACAGGGAGTTCAAATAGCGGTAATCTACAGGTTTCTGGGAAGAATCCGCAATTTGGTCAGCAACAAAACTCTGGGGGACAATGGAACCAGAACAACCCATGGGGTAACAACCCAAATTGGCAAGTTCCACCGAACTACCAAGATTATGAGCCATCGATGGGGTGTGTCATGGAAGAAGATTTCCAACAAAACGATGTGAACTATGTCGGAAATAATTCTGGGGGAAATTGGAAACAAGGCAATAACACCCAGGGAAGCTAGGACAACAACAATTCTGGGAACAATTGGAGGAACCAGAATTCGGGGAAAAAAAGGATCAACAACTAGCAAGGCCAGAATTGGAACCAAGGAAATCAGAGTGGAACGGAAATTGGGACCGAGGCAACAACCAAAACAATCAGTGGTCCCGGCAAAATTCCAACAATTAGCGCCAAGGCAACCGTGGATGGAGTCAGAATCGTGACCAATGGAATTCTCAAAATTCCCAAGGAAATTGGAGAGAAAATAACCAAGGTAGTTGGAATCGACAAAATCAAAATTCCAACAACCAAGGCTATGAAAATCAGAATCAAGGTTCGGGGAACCAAATTTAGGGCCAGAATCGACAAGGCAGTGGGGTAACAATCAGAACCGAGATCACGGGAATAGAGAGCAAAGGCAGCAATCCGGCAACCAACAGAATAACCCACAAGCCGGAAATCAGAATTCTGAAACTTATCAACACCCAAATGCTCACAGGCAGAGTAACTCCTACAATCAACAAGGGAGTGGTTCGGAGAACCAGAAGAAGCCATCTGATGAAAGCTCTGATCAGTTGAACAAGTTCATGATTGAACAAAAAACGGCCATGCGTAATTTGGAGATTCAGATAAGGCAGATGACCGAGAACAGAGCTCAACCACCGTTGAATACGGGGCTTCCTAGTAACACGGAGAACCCCAAAGATTCAAAAGATGTTTGTGCGGTAGTTACCCGAAGTAGTAAAGAGGTGGGATAAGCGAGCCGGGAACTAGAGAAAGTGGTGCCAAATTCTGAGAAGGAAAACTTTTTTGACTATAAACGGCCGTTGGAAGAGCAAGAAGGGTTTGATGAAGATGTTGAGAAAAGGGCAGAAAAGGAGAAGATCTCGAGATTGGAAAGGGAAGTGGAGGAATACAAGAGAAAGTGGGGAGAAGCGACAAGGCCAAAGCCGGACACGGTGATCATTGACGTAAAGGAAGAAGAGCCATCTCCACCACTCAAGCCGAAATGTAATAATAAAGGTAAAATTCCCCCTCCTCCCCCGGGTTTTGATGTTGCCACTTTACCATTTCCTCCTAAAACAGCCAAAAAGGAGGTCTTGACCCAAAGTCAAGCCAAATTTTTGGAATGTTGAGGAAGTTTGAAGTGACCATGCCAATGTTCGATATCATAGCCAACATCCCATCGTATTTCAAATTTTTAAAGAGTATGCTCTCGAGTAAGGAGAAAATGCAGCAAATGGTGCAATTGAGTTATGAGTGTTCTACTATTTTTGAGAACAAGATACCTCCCAAAATCCATGATAGGGGCAGTTTTACCATCCCTATAACCATAGGAGAGACTGTTTTCAAGAATGCGCTTTGTGATTTGGGGGCTTTTGTTAGTTTGATGCCAAAGTCTGTGTATGATAAACTAGGTTTAGGGAGATTAGAACCAACTAGCCTGACATTGCAAATGGCGGATAGGTCGGTTAGGACACCGCTAGGAGTAGCTGAGGATGTGTTGGTTCAGGTTGATAGATTTGTGTTCCCAGTTGATTTTGTGGTTCTGGACCTGGACACTGACTCTAGGACACCTCTTATATTAGGTCGGCCTTTCCTAACACTGGGGAGACCTTGATAGATGTTAAGAGGGGGGACATAATTTTACGTGTCGGTCAAGAGAGCGTGACTATAAATGTGTATAAAACCATGGAACATCCGGAAGAAAAGAGAAACGATTGTTTTTCGGTGGATATTATCCACCCTTGTATTGTCTCCAATGTGAATTTTCAAGGTTATAAAGAGCCGTTGGAGAGGTGTCTGATGCATTCATACAAGATTGATGATGAAAGAAAATTGATGCAAGTTCATGCTATGCACCAGAGGCAGGTGAATCGGTTGATGCAAAGTGGAGCAAGAAGCTAGACCTCGGATCTCCCAAGGATATGCCAAAGCCGTCTATTTTACAGCCACCAATAGACTTGGAGTTGAAGCCGCTGCCTTCTCATTTAAAGTATGTATACCTTGAGGATAATGATTTACTTCCTGTAATTATTTCTGCCACGCTAACCGCTTTGCAGGAAGTGAAACTGGTTCAAGTACTTAAAAAGAGGAAGAAGGCATTTGGGTGGAAAACGGTGGACATCAAAGGCATGAGTGCTGAAATCTGCAAGCACAAGATTATCTTGGAAGATGGGGCAAGGCCGAGGAGGCAACCACAGAGGAGGCTGAACTATCACATGTAGGAGGTGGTCCGAAAAGAGGTCGTGAAGATGCTTATCATGGGAATGATCTATCCGATCTCGGATAGTGAGTGGGTGAGTCCTACTCTGGTGGTGCCTAAGAAAGGGGGAATCATAGTGCTTACAACCGAGTCAGGTGAGTCTTTCTCTGTTCGCCCTGTTACCGTTCATCGTGTTTGTATCGATTTCCGCATGCTCAACGAAAAGACTAGGAAAGATCATTTCCCCTTCCTTTTATTGATCAGGAGTTAGACAAACTTGCGGGTCACGAATACTATTGTTTTCTTGATGGTTTTAGTGGATACTATAAAATCCACATTGATGTGAATGATCAGGAGAAAACTAACTTTACGTGTCCCTATGACACCTTTGCATTCCGAAGAATGCCGTTCGGGTTGTGTAATGCACCCGCGACATTCCAAAGATGCATGGTTGCCATATTTGTTGATATGATTGATCACTTTATGGCCGTGTTTATGGATGATTTTACTGTGTATGGTGATAGTTTTGATGCCTGATTAGCCAATATATATAGGGTTCTCGCTCGTTGTGAGGAGAACGATCTAGTTATGAATTGGGCGAAGTGTCACATATGATGACTGAGGGAATAGTTTTAGGTCATAAGGTGTCGGTTAAGGGGATAGAGGTCGATAGGGCCAAGGTAGATGCTATATCTAGGTTGCCTATGCCAACTAATCTGAAAACTCTAAGATCTTTTATGGGCCATGCCGGCTTCTATCATAGATTTATCCCGAAATTCTCTTTTAAGGCCACACCTCTCACCAATAAGCCGAAAAAGAGGGGCGAACGTGACTTTCGATGAGGAGTGCGTAGAGGCTTTCAATGATATTAAGAAGCTGTTGACTGAGGCTCCCATTCTGATAGCTCCAAACTGGGAGCAAGGTTTTGAAATTTTGTGTGATGCGAGCGATCTAGCTGTAGGAGCTGTGTTAGGGCAAAAGGTCGATAAGCTATTTTGACACATTTACTATGCCAGTCATACCCATAACCCGGCCCAACAGAAGTATGCCACGACCGAGAAAGAGTTGTTGGCGGTGGTCTTCGCTTTTGATAAGTTTAGATCCTATCTGGTGGGGTCTAAGGTGATCGTGCATATGGATGACTCCACTTTGCAATACATGTTTGCAATGAAGGATGCTAAACCACGCTTGTTGAGATGGATTCTGCTCCTTCAGGAGTTTGACGTGGAGATTAGAAACCGTAAGGGTTGTGAGAATGTCGTAGCCGATCATCTCAGTCGAATAGATCCGGTTAAGGATGAGGAATCTGAGAGGGTGGAGATAAATGACTCGTTTCCGGATGAGCAACTGTTTGTGGTGGACACTATGTTGCCAGAAAAGCGAGGGAATTTTTTGCGTAGAGGAAAAGCCGTGGTTTGCCCCGATTGTGAACTACCTTGAGAGTGGGTTTGTAGATCCAGAGTTGGATGAAAATCAGAAGAAGAAGCTCATGAGTGAGGCAAAGTATTTTGTCTGGGAGGATCCTTATTTGTTCCGGTTGTGTGCCGACGGTATTATGAGGAGGTGTATAACTGAGGGTGAGCGGTTGAGCGTGTTATCTTTTTGCCATGATAAAGAGGCCGGGGGCCATTTCTTGGGGCAGAGAACCGCGTTCAAAGTTTTATAAAGTGGGTTGTATTGGCCCATGATCTTTAAGGATGCCTATGGTTATGTCAAAACTTGTGACGCGTGTCAACGTTCGGGCTGAGTCTCAAGAAGGAACGAAATGCCTCAACAGCCTATTATTGTGTGTGAAGTTTTTGATGTTTAGGGCATCGATTTCTTGGGACCTTATCCTCCTTCTTTTGGGAACAAGTTCTTTCTAGTAGATTGTGATTATGTCTCAAAGTGGGTGGAGGCAATCGCCTCCCCTACTAATGACAGACATGTAGTCATCAAGTTTCGGAAAAAGTTCATTCTGACACGATTTGGTGTACCAAGGGCGATAATTTCTGATAATGGCACTTATTTCGCCAATGGAGATTTGTATAAGCTGCTTCTAAAGTATGGGGTAACTCATAAGTTAGGAACGGCCTACCATCCCCAGACAAGTAGCCAGGTGAGGTTTCCAACCGTGGTATTAAGAGAATTCCGGAAAGAACTGTTGATAAGAACCGTAAGAGTTGGTCCATGAAATTAGATGATGCTCTGTGGGCTCACAGAACAGCGTTTAAGACTCCGACTGGTAAGTCGTCATACATGATAGTTTTTGGAAAAACTTTTCATTTACCAGTGGAGATTGAGCATAGAGCGCATTGGGCCTTTAAGGAGTTGAATATGGACGAGACTCTTAGTGGAGAAAGGAGGATGGCTCAGTTAGTTGAGTTGGAGGAGTTTCGCCTGCGAGCTTATGATTGCTCGTTGAGATATAAGGAGAAAAATAAGCTCCTCCAAGTTAAACTGATAAAACCGAAGGTGTTTAAGGTGGGAGATGAGGTTTTACTGTATGATACGCGTTAACATCTTTTTCCGGGGAAGTTGAAGTCCAGATGGTTGGGACCTTACACCGTTGTGAAGATGTTCGACTCGGGAGCGGTAGAGATAAATCATCCGAAATACGGGACCTCAATTACCAATGGTCTTCGTTTGAAGAGATATGAGCAGTTGCCATTTGACGAGGCTCTTGAGGTTGTGATTTTGGAAGATCCGAAGTTGGAAGAAGTAAGCTATTTAGTCCCGTCATGGACTCCACTACATGACGTCCCACTCTTATAATCCACCATCCGTCATCTCCCTATCCCTCGTTTTCCTCACCCGTGCCGGTAGTATAACTTGAAAAACCGGCACAGTTTAAGTCATTCTGTCGAGCCAACGACATTAAACAAAGGCGCTCGGTGGGAGGCAACCCACCATCTCTGTGTTTTGTTTGTTCTTGAGACCCACGTGATGTGTTTTTGGTGTTTTGGTTATGTTCGGATGGTCACGAGGGGGTTTTTCTATCTAAAACTTCATTTTCATTTTGCCTGCCTTCATCCGTACGGATAAGCTATCATCCGGACGGATAACTCTCAGTACTCAAATTCTTTCAGTGTCAGTCATTCATCCGTATGGATAGCTTCTAATCCGTACGGATAACTCTCGGTCAAAAATATGATTTTCACATTATTATCCGTACGGACAGTTTCACCATCCGTACGGATAGTTCATCTCCTTCAAACTTATCCGTATGGACAGTTGTTTATCCGTCTACTTAATGGTTTATGAAGAACCGGAATGATCAGAGAGCCAAGCTTGTTTGTATCCATCTACTCAATGGTTAATGTTTGGAGCCGGGTGTGAAAGAGTATGAGTTGGATGAGCGGTATACGAAGAAGCCGATTTTGTTGAGTCCGCTATCCAGACGGGTCCGGGTGGACCATCTGTCGAGGTGGATGCTGAGCACGAGGCTGAGGGTGATGCAGAGTAGGGTGATCAAGGTCCTGAGGCAGAGCCAGTTGATGAGCATTCGTTTGATTTTATCCGCACAGTTCCCTTACCGACTCGCACCCGGTTTTTTATGATGGATGGGCTGCGGCATATGCTAGACAGGCAGCGGATCCAACTGAACAAGTTAACCGAAAGGGTGCAGGTGATCGGAAGGAACCTCCCGGACATGCCCGAGCTTAAGGTAGATAAGGAGGCTTACCGGTTCACGTCTTTCATCGAGGAGGCCATCGAGTTATACTTAGAGGAGGATGCAGCCGAGATGATTTTTAGAGCTACCGCGAGCGCTTCTGGAGAGGGTGTTGATACCTCTCAGGCTGTCCCAGCCACTACTACTGTTGTTCCTACCACAGAGACCCCGAGCACACTAGGGACCGCCCACTACCATCGCTACCACTTTACTACAATCTGCTGCTGCTATACGCTTCGAGCCCACACTACCTCCTCCCGAGGACCAGACTGGAGTTTAGAGTCGATGTTGTTCCTTTCGAGTCGGTCCTCAGTTTTCCTTTAGGTCAGGGTGTTAGTGTCTCGGTTTCCATTTAGATTTGGGTAGAATTTTTGTTTTGCGATCACTTTTGTGCTACTTTTCTCTCCTTGGTTTGTAAGCCATAAGGCACCTCTTTTCACTACTTTAGCCTTCTTGACTTGCTTTCTGGATTATTCATGGATGGATGATGATTTTGGATGTTTTTTATATCATGATTGATGCTTTATCTATATAGTACTCTCATTCGAGTTTTCTGACGTAACGAGGTCGAATATTTTGATTATCCCCGGATTTCCCCCTTATTACTTGCTATGACACATGGACCATGTCCCGTGCACGTATGTCTTGGATATTTTTTCTTTATATAGGGATTCGGGATGCTTTACCTCATGACCGTTACGGGACTTGATCATGCCGTTTTGCCGGGCTACTAAGCTAAGTCTCTTTTTCCTTTTCATTCACACATCGAGGACGGTGTTTCACTAAAGTGGGGGGTGGGACGACTTAGCTTAGTTGTATGTTTTCATAGTTTACTCTGCCGTTATCTGATGAACTTAGTTTTACTCGGTTTCGAGTTGATTTCTAGGCATTTTCAAATTTTTTTAGGGTTTTAACACCGCGATATATGCATGTTGTTCACGGTTGAGTTAGTGAACGGTTTTTAGCCTTGTGAATGTCTTCCAGTGAGTCCATTCTATCATGATACGGAACACTTTTATTACATGTTTGACGACGATTATACTTAGTACGATTCCTTTACACACCTATACCCCTAGTTTTCAGGCGAAATAGAAAGGATTCACTCTGGGTAGGTTCGGGATGACGGGAAAGGCATTTCTTTGAAGCGACCAAAGCCAAAAGCCAACATCCCAACATTATCCCCCTAAACCCTCCTAAGCCTTGATAGGAATGGTCTGACCACCGTCCGAAATTTGAGCCGTTTTTAGTTACTTAGCTTATAATTCCTAGCCCTGAGCCGATAATTTGGTCACGTTTCTTTTTTACTACCCAACGAGTGGACTTAGTTTTTCCTTTAGACACACTCGCCAAGGCAAGTGTGGGGTGGGAGAGAGTATGTGAAATGATATGAGGAGGGAGTTTTGAGCTAACATCTAGGAGGGGAGGAGCTTGAGGGAATCTTCGATGTGGCCTTTGGTTCGAAAGAAAAGTTTGTTAAAAAAAAAGAGTGAATAAAGTCGAACCAATGAAAGCCGGAAAAGGAGTATGCGTATTAGCTAATATGATGTTTAGTTTGGATGTTGTTCTAATGGAAATTCGAAAGAAGTTTGGTGGTTTTCTATTTTCGAGTTGTGGGAGTACACGCAATGATTAGGTTCACTCGTGCTTTCTTTTCTCCACTCCCAATTTATCTTTCGATAACCCCCGTCCGAGCCTAACGTTATAACCTTTAAAGTCCTAACTGACCGGATCTCTGGCTCTAGTGATCCTTGATTAGTGGAGACTCTAGGAAGGGCAGGATTGTGTGCAGTCGTTTGTCCGGTATTCTAAGCCGGTAACCGTATTGAGTATAAGTCGTCGTCATTCACCACACACTCACTCCGTTTCATGATTTTGTGGAGTCAAGGTATTACATTCACTTGTCTAAGTTCCTTTTACTTTGATATTTTGAAACGCATGCATGTACCGTAAAGTTGATTCCTTGGCATTGTTTGATCGCCTGATTTACTCGAGGGCGAGTAAAGGCTAAGTGTGGGGTGGTGATAGGAACCAACTTTTCTGTACAGTTTAACCCATGGTTATCATGTTTCTAGCATGTTTTCGGGTGAGTTTAGACCCTATAATGAGTGTTAATGAAGTTTTCTATGCACGGCGAGTAACTGTCAGTTTTTCTGTAAACTTGGCCTACTTTTAGCACTTTATACTCATTTCCCGAGCACCCGTAGTTTGCAGGGTTATGCCTTTGCTTGTTGTTTCCATGTTTATGCAGGATTTGGGTTAGTCGGGAGCCCGGAAAGCGATGATTTATGAGTTTAGACGTGTCCGAGGCGAGAAACGAAGGCTAAGTATGGAAAAAGTGAAGTTTTTGTAGTTAAGGCATATATCCATACAGACAAACGTCTGTCCGTACAGACAAATCTCAGTCAGGATCAAAAATATTGGACAGAGACTTATTCGTACGGATAGCTTACCATCCGTATGGATAAACTGGAGAATCAAGAACGATCCGTACGGATAGCCTGTTATCCGTACGGATAAGCTGAATTTTGCCCTAGGCTATAAAAGGGTACCTCAAATGTTTTCTTCAGCAGACTTTTACGAATTTAGATAGTTTTAGCTTTTTTGGCGATTTCCTTCGTCCAAAAGCGTAGAATTAAGTGCCATATACCATTGTTCTCGTTTTTCGATCCTCTATTATATTAGATACATTACAACATCAATCCATTACATTTTGATTGTCAAGATTTGATCTTTGTGATCACAACTTTGGTCCTTCCTCAATTTTCAATAAAGTGGGCATGGGTTCTTGTTCTTTTATCATTTATATCATGAATTCCTTTACCGTTTATTGTTTCAATTCGATAATGAGTAGCTAAATCTTTCGTACGGCCGAATTATGTGAAAGCGGATGAAACGCCATTAGGGAGATGAACCGGGAGGTAGTGTAGCACGTAATAAAATGTTCTAATCGATAATTCATATCACGAAACCTGCTTTAATCGTAATTGAGCTAGCTTGATCACCTAGTTCACCATCACACACACCTAGCTTATAAATGTATGTTGCGGCGAAGTGTGGGAACCGGGGTTTCGGGACCGTAGACATTTTGGCTTAAAAGGTAGTTTGACACATACTTGTGCACTAGATTGACACCCTAGTCGTTAGGTCCATGTCCAATACGGGGTTTTTATCGTTCACTCGGGCGAGTCTAGAACTTAATCACGTTAGGTGAGTTGGCCTTCTAAAGGGAGGGTTGATGAGCTTTGCCTAGGGTGTGAGTTAGCACCAGAATTGGGACTCCACACCTGTGAGTTTATCATTAGACAGACAAGGAAGGTAGAGCACACTCCTGGGGTTGTTTGTCTGAGGGTAGAGTAATCCGTTGGATCGTAGTTCGGCTGTACCTCTTTTAATCATTCAGAAATCTGATTAGTATAATATTTCTTTTATGCAATAGTATAACGTCATATTTTTCTGGTTGACCTGAAGTGAGTGCTAAGTCAGCTGTGGTAATCAAAGCCAATCTCTATGGTTTCGACCTCAGACTCCTCAAGCACTACCTACAACCGATCCGGTCCACTGCCGATTAGAAAGTAGATTTTGCTAAGGTTTCGAGTTTTTACTTGATTAACTGGATTGCAAAATTCTCTTATCAGGAGACTACATATTTTATGGAGTGCTCTTAGTCTTTAATTATTAATCAAAACGGAAGCTCATGATATGATAAAATCACCTGAAATGAGTTAACCAATTAATCATATATTGGATACGATGATGTCCAATAGGTCATTCTGTCATACGATGACAATTAATTCAAACATTAAATATGTTGAATGTGAATGACCACAACAAATTTTGGAAAGGTTGTTTTCAAAATTGTAAGATTTAAGTATCGACTTAATTCTTTAATTATTGTTTGAAGGTTAATTAAATAGTTCATGTTTTGAATATAATTTAAAAGGTTAAATAAACTATCTGATAAACTTTAGATTTTCTTTATGAAATAAAATTTATGACATAGCTCTTGTGATTTTCTTAAGTCTTATGAAGACCAAACTAAGAAATATTTACATGTGCTTAAGAGATTAAAATGGAAAGTTAGGGCATGTGCTTAAATAGAGAACTTATTGAAGACTCTATTCTAAGCAAGTAAGTAGAGATAAATATATCTAAGCACAAGTCGATTATCAGATATATGATATCTTATACGGAAAGTGAAGCAAACGTTGCAACATTTTGATAATGCCCTAAATGGTACCAATAATTATACCTATATTCACCTAGAATTCTGCTCAATAGAGGATGAATAGGCTCGTTATTATATTGAATATATGTTAAATGCTATGTGAGTGTTTCTAGGATCATAATTCTGCATCTATGCTATTTTCCTGAGGTTTTGGTACTGTTTTGTCTTGTTTTGCGTGTTTTATATGATGTACCAGATCTGGAGCATTGGAGAATGGATCTGGACCGAAAGAAGTATATATATTGGTCCAAGTGATCTAAGTCCAAGAAGAAGCCTGCTGAAGAAAGAAAGGAAAAGTAGGCCCGCTAACCTGAGGGCTAGGCCCGGTAAACCGGCGACTTGTTCGACACGAAATTGATTCTGCTGCATTATCTGGTCGGTTAGGGTTTTAGAGAGTCTTAAGTCGGCTATTGTATCTATATAAAGCCACACATTCTGAAAGATTTCATATGATTAATAGTTTTTGATAAGTTTTATATATTTCATTACATATTATTATGCAATAAAGTTTTTTGAGCTTTGGAGAGTTATTTCTTGTTTCCTCCCTTCTTCCATCATCTCTAGCTTGAGTAGATCAAGCTAGATCTCCATTGTTGAAGGTTTGAAGCTTTGAACGTTCCTTTACTGTCTTCAATATGATAGATATGTTCGTATTTATGTGTTTTAGTTAATCTGCATGTTCAAATTCCCTATAATTTACTTATTTTATTAATATCAGAGCAATGTAGATCCAGAAATTAGGAAAAGCCGCCCGGCGGTCTATACCGGTTTACCGAGGCAATATTTAGAAAACCTATAACTGGATTCACTACAGCTACATTGATCGATAGGTTTAATTAACGGTAGGTTAGATCTAGCCAATCTACTTATTATATTCATAAACTAGCATGAAATACGAATAGTGAAGTGCTAAGTTTGGATATAGTCTAGAATGGACCCTTGGAACGTGCTGGTCAATGTCGACAGCTGTCTAGGCGGGTTAGCAGTATGAGTTAGTGCTCAATACTGATAATTCAAGTTCTTTATGCGTATGGGCTATTACGGACAAATTAAGGAGGGTAGCTTGCGTATAGATTGTCTAATGCCATTGTCGGAGTAGATAGGAGTAGAAATTGCACCCGTAGCTGATAGTGATAATTAAAATGAAAGTTTATGATTAATCTAAGTAAATTATGTGGGGAAGTTGTAGGATGTAATATCGCCGGATGGATCATTGATCCACCCGATTACGTTGCGGAATAGGATAGATCTAGATGTAAACAATGCAAAATACATAAATAATAGATCTAACCTATGAGGGGGTTAGATTACCAACCTTTTTATGGTGCACAACGCCAAGAACAAGGTCAATCCAATCCGAGCTAGTTGAGAGCCAAGTTGAGAAGCCAAAGTCTTCCAACGTATGTCTCCAAGCACCACCAGGTGGATGGTGTTTCAAGCCGACGGACCTCCTCGATATGCTACCTTAGAAAACCCGAAGTTTTCTGAAACTCAAACCCAAGTACTTAAGGCCAAAAATTCTAAGCCTTAATACTTCCTCAAAACCGAAATTATGTGATGTAAAAGGCTTGGGAGAACTCTCTTTATATAGGAAAGTAATCCTTGTCCTCCAAGGATGTAATAATTAAGAGATAATTATTAAATTAATCCTTAATTTAAATATAAGATAAATATTATATATATCCTAAACAAATTAGGATAAGTAAATATATTATCCAATATTCCATGATTTATCACTTTACAAATAAATGATTAAATCATATGTTAAACAATTATCCAAGAAAACTAATTCCTTAATAATTATTTACCATTAAATTTTGGCCAAAACCTTAGAAGTATAGAGCCACTCGAAATTTCCATCACATTGGGCCGAGTCCACAAAAAATTTCTTTTCCATGTATTTAATTATCTAGTCCAACTAAACAATCAATCCACATATCAATTAAATAGTCCAATCCATGGACCCATGTTCAGTAGCTACAATAAAATAAATAAAATTATTCGTTAGACCGAACAATTATATTCAATCTATTAATTCCGGGATTACACCACCATAAACCCGAAACTGAACTGTGCCGAATATAGATAACTTATACTAAACTATGAGTTGATAAGCGTCCACTGATATAATCATTGCATATGGATAAGTCCTCCACAGACTGTTTGTTTCGATTCGAGATATCTCCGTAAACCCTTCTCGAAACCTCTTATCCTTATTTACCATTAACCCCTAGTGATCAATTAGTTCATAACTAATATAATATGAACTCCGCGGATCGATCAGTTTCTAGGATTAACAAATAAGGGAACTGTCTGTCTACTTCCCGAGGGAAGGAATGGATTCCATATCTGTGATAGCACAGACTACTCACTCATCCCAGAATAGAGCCAACGAGAAGTGTTGGACCACATACTGTGAAGTGATCCTTACTAACACATCAAACTCTACCCTAGTCTAAGCAGTTGTCTGTGATCACCTCAGGGTTGAGATTAATCCATATATTATCATCTTGTGATTCGATCAGACTTCTGGACCACGGAATTATATCGAGTACTCATATAAAATCGGTCCATCCCTATATGATTATCCTCATATATAAATGCCCCAGTAGGTACCCTATTACCGACAGTCCGGATAAGACTGTCACATCTAAAGTGTTCTAGACGCATTATTAGAAAATTAATCTTGAGACCCGTACTCAGAGTAATAAACGCTACGAACTATGTTAATTTTAAGTACATCTCACTAACTCAATCCTCTTGTGTATAGCCATACACTGAGTTAGGAGATTACATAAACGAGGTACTTAGGGTTTTCAGTAGTGTCTTAATTATAAGCATTCATGCATATAATAAGATGAATTATTAATTCTGTCATAAAACCAATTAGATAATTGCCTTTCGGGCACTACACATAACAGAAAAGTAAACATAACGATTAACTAATCCAAGTTAGTAGATCGGTGAGGAGAGGGAGAGGAATACCATGTTTGTTTTCTTTTATGTTATTGTTGGTCAATGACCGCCTCTATGTTGCTTCTTAATTAGGTTAGAGTCATTTATACTTATGCTTGCATTGTCTCTGTGGGATCGACCTTGACTCGCATTTACTATACTATGATGTACCTAGTATTCTTGCTAGTAATATTGACATTAGTGACTTACACGTGATCACATTTTGCCATATTGTATTCTGAATCTAGTAAAATGATAAAGGAAGTAAATAAATGTTATTGAATTTTAGTTCTTATAAAGAACACAATTTCAGTGATATGATAGGATTTAATAGACAATTCAATTGTAAGGAATAAATGTTATTCCGATAAAGTTGAACGGTCAATGAATCTAACATACTAGATTGGTGTCACTATATAGTTGATATAGGTGATAAAATCTCAGCCAAAGATTTGTATAGTTGTTATCCTTAATATTTTGTGGTTGTTGGACTTATTTTTAAGTTTTAGTGATGAGTGCCTGACTAGGTGTTATAGAGCAAAGGCAAAAAGATGTCTAGGTCAAATATATAGGTTTATTAGAGTTTGATCTTGTATAGGTTTGATCAAACAAGCACTGTAAAAGGTCAGCTGACTTTCAACAGCAAACCTGTCTAGGTCAGTAGGGTACCTAAGTCAGTAGACTAGTTTAGGGAACCTGCTGAAGATTGAATGCTGAGGGTTCAAACTCAGTTATTGAAGGCTAAGGGATCAAACTTAATATTAAAAGTCAAGGATATGGAATCAGAATTTTGGGAAGTCTATGATGACCTAAACTGATTACATATACCTTGTGTACAAGGTCTAAGTTCCACAAGTTAAATTATGATTGGAACTTGGTTATAATTAAAATGGTGTAATCTAACTTAATAATAAAAAGTTAGATGTAAGAGAAGTCACCATAGTGTTTTTATAAACACAAGAAATTTGGATCACCGATGATATATGTATTTCAATGAGACTAATATTCACAGGAATCTGCTAAGTATATATTTCGATTTAAATCGAAGATTACATTGGAAGAATACAAGGATAAGGACAGATAACCACTTCTGATTTTGTCAAACAAATCAATGGTTAAGATTAAAGGAACGTTGGAAGTAAACAGTGCTTTATCCAATGGATACAAGTCAAAGGATGGATGAGACGATGAATCATCAAAAAGCAATCTGACGATTAAAGTTCGATTTGCGAACAGGACATAATGCAAGTCAAGAAAAGGACAAGTTTGAAATGGCTATATTTGAATTTATAATATAAGTCACAAGGATTCCTACCTATAAATAGAGGACTCCTAACTCAGATACAATTGATGAAAATTAAGGATCTATCTTGAGCTATCAGATTTCAATCGATCAAAAACCCTGCTAACCCTACTGAGTATAAAGCTACTGATCCAGTAAAATTCTTCAAGTGTAATCTGCTTTCAAGCTGCATCAAGTTTACTCACTTGAAGACATCAAGCTGCTGATCATTTCTTCCTGATCAAGCTGCTGAAAGCTGAATCACTTTCTTGATTCAAACTTTCTTTCACAAGAAATCTACTGAAGATAGTGAAGCATCTTTGGGTGTCAAGGACTGTTGTTTGTGGTGGAGCTGGTGAAAAGGCAATCCTACCCCTCAAGGACCAGTGGAAGACTTTGGAGCAGCAATCCTACATGTTCCAAGTGTTCAGTTTGTGAAGCCATAGTTATTGGTGAAGGACAAGCAACTTGGGGATTTTTGTAACTGCTACCTCAAGAATCTCTAGTGAATTACCTCCAACATCACAGGAGAAGAGTGGACTGACAGGATTACACCACCTGGAACCACTATAAAAATTGCCTACTTACTTTCTGCATTTATATTCTGCATATAGTATATTTAGCACATCAATCTACTGAACTAGCAACTGATTCACACAAATTCACTACTGAGTATCTAATACTTGGTATCATATTTTAACAACAAGTAATAAGGTTTAATTTAAATATATTCTGCTGCAACAAATTCAGTAAAGACAATAGTCAGCAGACTACTGAGTGATCAGTAGACTGTTGAAGTTGCTGAGTTTGTTAACTCCAAAAGTTTTAAGTGCTAAGTTTATTCACCCCTCCTCCTCTAAACTTAACCAAAGCCTTTTAAGTGACCAAAAATTGGTATCGGAGCAGTTCTTCTGTTCTGAAGTAATCCTACTTGTTGTGCTTGAGAAAATACTTTAAAAACCTTTTCAAGATTGTGATTTTCAAAGCTTTGCATCATGGACAACAACCAGTATGCTAGAAAAATGTTGATGTGTTCTTCAGATCATTTTAATGAGTATAAACGTCGTATGCAGGCTTATCTAGCTGCAACACATGATGAAATGATGGATGTACTGACTGATGGACCACTGGAAATCACAAAAGCCATAACTGTGGATAATGAAACTCAGTATGTTCAAAAGCCAAAGAGAGAATGGACAGCTGAAGATAGAAAAAGAGCAAACCTCAACAATATTGCTATTGATATCATATACAGAACCTTGGATAGCAATATGTACATGAAGGTGAAAGATTGCAAAACTGCAAAAGAACTTTGGGACAAGTTGCGAGATTAATCTGAAGAACCGATACTATCAAGAAAAATAATATCAGTGTGGCAAAGAAGAAGTTCCAGGAGTTCAAAATGAAACCAAATGAAACTATTGAACAAATGGAGTCAAGATTCAATGCAATCATGGATGAACTCACCCTACTGAGTGTGAAGTACTCACAAGAAGAAGTCAATTCAAAAATCTTGGAAGCATTACATGCAAAAGAAGTTTGGGGGATGAAGGTGACTGCCATAGAGGAAATGAGAAGTCTACATGAAGAGGACACCTTCAAATTCTTTTCAGATCTTAAGGCCTATGAATTCTGTAAGAAACTTGTACCTGAGACTGAAAAAGAAGAACCAAAGACCACTGCTTTGGCTGCTACACATCAAGAAGAAACATCAGGAGCTCAAGATGATTAACTAGATGAGATGCAAGAGCAGATTTCTCCACTGAGCAAGAAAATTAGAATGATGAAAACTGGAAAGGGTTCTCCAAGGAATTTCATAAATAAATTCAGGGAAAAGAAGAAGGAAGAATCAAAAAAAGACAATGATTACTTGTGCTATCATTGCAAGAAACCTGGACACTTCAAACCAGACTGTCCTGAACTAAAACAGAAAAAAGAACCTGATTATCTTTGCTTCAATTGCAAGAAGCCTGGACATTTCAGACCTGATTGTCCAGACCTACTGAAGACCAAAAGCCAAGAAAGAAGATCTGGCAAGAAGGCTATGGTTGCTGAAGATGAATCAGGATATGAGGTAGAATCAGAAAAAGGAAATGAATCTGATGATACTGCACTTGTTGCTGATATGGAATATTATGCTTTAATGGCAAATATGGATGAAACAGAGGAGGTATACAATTCTGTATCTATTAATACTCCTGCTGGAAGTGATTGTGAATCAACTTGTGGTTCTAATCCTAAAAATTCTGACAATGAAGAAACTTTGGATGCCATCCTTAATCAACTGAGGATAATACAATCTGGTTATGAGATTGTGAAGGCTGAAAAAGAAACTCTTCAATCAGAAGTTGATAGATTAAAAGCTGAATTAAGAAACCTCAAGGGTAAGGAAATGGAGTTTGGACAGAATCAACACAAGTCTGATGAACATACAGTTGCTGCTGAATCTACTGAACAATCTTGTTCCTCCACTGCATTCAAATCGGGAAAGCCCTATGGTGATAGAACAGGCCTTGGATTTGGAACTCAACAATCCAATAAGAGTGGATCCAATAAGGTTACTGAACCTAGTACCAGAATTGGTCCTAAGTTTGTACCTGCACAAGATCCAACTCCGAAAAGGGTTGCTGAGGTAGTGAATCCTACTGAGAAAACTTCAAGAAAGCAATATCAGAAGTCAAAAAGGTCAGCAGCACCTAACAGAAAGAATAAATCCAAAGGTAGATTGATGTACCTTCTAGACCTACTGATAGCAGACCTGCTACCAAGTCTGCTGGACCACAAAAGGGTAAAAATCAGAGATATTCCAAGAATAAGAATCCTAAATCTAAAAATGGCAATCATACTAAGGATACTTATCTCGGGGAAAGGTAGATTGTTCCCAACTGATGATGATTGGAATATTCCTGTCACTACTGCTAGAAACAACAGATATAACCATACTGTTAGGGTAAAACATCAGCAATGGACTCAGCAGAGGACTTATACAAGACCTCAGCAGGGACCTCCGCAGACTCCATATTACAGGGCTGTTCCTAACAAACAACAAACCTATGGTTATGCTAATGATTCTAACAATAGAAATCACTTTAAACAGCATTACATACCAAAAGGCATGAAAGCATATATGAGTCCAACAAACCCAAAAGTTAGGCCATATGGATGTGTAGAATACATGTATGAACAAAAGTATGACATTTTTCAGAGAAGAGCTTATGGAAACTTGCCAAGGGTCATGTTTACCACTGACCATCATGGACCCAAACAGTTTTGGGTACATAAAATAAATTAACATTGTTTTGTAGGGTGTCTGGTACTTTGACAGTGGATGTTCCAGACCTATGACAAAGAATAAGCACGGTTTGTCAAACTATGTGGCAAAGGATGGTCCAAGAGTGAACTTTGGAAACAAGAACACACCTGGATATACAAGAGGATATGGCACACTTGTGAGAAATGGATTAACAATCAGGAATGTTGCATATGTTGAAGGTCTGGACTACAATCTACTGAGCACTGGGCTGTTTTGTGACATGGGTTACAAGGTCACTTTAGACAAAGGCACATGTATTGTCATTAGTGAAAGAGGTGATCAAGTTGTGTTGGCTAGAGGAAAACTAATTTTTCTCTCCTTTACAAGTGTGTGTGGTCGAAATTTGCCAATGTAAAAGGCTTGGGAGAACTCTCTTTATATAGGAGAGTAAACCTGGTCCTCCAAGGATTAAATAATTAAGAGATAATTATTCCATTAATCCTTTATTCCAAATAAAAGATAAATAAAATGATTATCCCAAACAAATTCGGATAAATCATATTATTATCTAATATTCCATGAATTATCATTTAACAAATAAATGATAAATCACATGTCAAATAATTATCCAAGAAAACTAATTTCTCTCTAATTATCATCAATATTGGCGCCACTTGTAGGGTTTATTAAGCCCACATAAAATGTCTTTTATGTGTATTATATTATTTAGCCCAACTAAATAATATCCATGCATATCAATTAATTAGCTCAGCCAATTAATTATCACTGAGGCCCAAATAACAAGATTATTAGTCCGAATTACATAAGCCACATCGGGGACCATGGACTTATAACCAGTAGCTCCAATAATTAATTATTCATAGAACCGAATAAGTACATTAATTATTAATTCCGGGATTACGCCACCATAAACCCGAAACTGAACTCTACCAATTATAGATAAATACTTATACTCAACCCATAGTGTGAATAATCGTACATTGATATAATCACTACATACGGATTAACCCTCCATAGACTGTCCATTCTGAGTGGGAAGTCTCCGTGAACCCGACTCAGAATATGTTATCCTTATTTACCATTAACCCCCTGATGATCAATTAGTTCACATATCTGACTAGTGGTCAATTAGTCTAATATGAACTCCGGGGATCGATCACTTTCTTAGGGCTAACAAATAAGGGGACTGTCTCTCTACTTCCCGTAGGAAGGAATGGATTCCATGTCTGTGAAAATCAGAACTACTCACTCATCTGGAGATAGTGCCAATGAGAAGTGGCTTGGAACACATATTTAAGTGAACCGTAACTAACACATCAAACACTACCCGGGACAAGCAAAGACCACAGTGATCACCTCAGGATTAAGGTTGATCCATATATGATCATCTAATGATTTAATAAGATTCCTCGATTACGGAATTATATCGAGAAATACAGATTAAATCGGTCCAGTCCTATATGAATGCCATCATATATAAATGCCCCACGTAGGTACCCTCTACCAACAATCCGGATAAGACTATCACACCCTAAGGTGTTCTGGGCGCATTATTGGTGTTTTAATCAAGAGACCCTAAACTCTGATTAAGTTCACCACGGACTAACAGTTTAAGTATATCACCACTAACTCAATCCTCACGTGTAATCCATACACTGAGTTAAGCGGTTACATACTGATATACTTAAGGTTTGCAGCAGTGTATCCTTTACAAGCACAAAGCAAGTAACTAAGATGAGATAAATTCTATCATCCATTATTAAAAACAATTACACAAATTGTCTTTCGGGCACTACACCTAACAGTGCTATGGTTGAAGAAGGTCCTAGCCCTATTGGAAGGGACATGATAGAGCCATGGTTGTCAACAGACAGAGGGCACAGTACAATGTGGAAGAGCCTGCTGATGAGTCTGCTGGACATATGGATGGAGGAGTGGCTAGCGGAGTACCAGCACATGTATTGGATGAGTTGAGGGCTGTCAGAAATGACATTACAAGTTTAAGAACTCAACTTGACAGGCAAGAGCAGAGGTTTGAAGGCTTGATGAATTTAATAGAGAATAGAGGAAGAACTACTGAAATTGTTGCTTCCAATATTACTTCAACTCAATTTGCTCTTGTTGACCTTACCCAAGATGTGAGAGGGAATAAACAAGGTAATACACTGAAGGACAAGTTTTTGAAATATCAATTTGCCTCTATTCAACAAAAACTTGATAAACTTGCTGAGGCACCTAAGCCTGCTGTGGCTGAGCCTGCTAGAACACTTAACCTTGCCGGATTGGATCCTAAGTTTACTGAGAGGATCAATCTACTGGAGCAAACTATGCAAGAAAGGATTACTGCAGTTGACACTAGAACTGAAATTATGGAGGGACAACTGAGTATTCTAGTTATCACACAAGAGAGTGTTCATGGCATGCTGTCCTGTTTTGTTCATGATGTCAATAAGGAGGAACAGAGCCAAACAGCAGTAGCAAAAGAGGCTGCTAGGATTTTTGCAAAGAAGATATGGGAAGCTGACACCAATGCCTACAGAGAACCTGCACCTGGCAGACTTCCACATACTGATGATCTTCTCAGAGAATATAAGAAGCTCTACTATAACAAAAGAAGACCTTATCATGACAAGGGCTTTCATGAGGGACTCAATTCCTTTTTGGGGCTTAAGTTTTGGTAAGCCAGAGCCAAAGCTCTTAGATCCTCACACAGGTGTGGAAGAGATGGAAGAGGTGGTTGAGGTGGAAGGAGTCTACCTACTACATCAGCTAAAGATTCACTGAATGAATTCAAGGAACTTTACATGCGTTTAGTCTTCAGAGTACATCAGATCAACCTTACTCTACCTAAAGCATGGAAATGGTGGAAATAAGTGAATCCCCACATTGATTTTTCTCTTATTGAAAATGATTGGATGAGACAAATGGTTAGAGAAATAAGAGATATCATGAACAGCAAGAGAAGGAGAGGCAAGAAAGAGAAAGAAGAAACTATTTCTGCATACTTATCTACTTTATTTTATTGCTGATTCTAGACTGTAATACTTTTTAACAAATTTGATTATAATGAGAAATGACTGAATTTGTTCTGTTTTTGTTTTTTTACTCTTTTTGCTTTGCTGTAAGGAGGGTATTAGCATCATCACCAAAAAGGGGGAAATTGTTGGACTTGTTTTTAAGTTTTAATGATGAGTGCCAGACTAGCTGTTATAGAGCAAAGACAAAAACATGTCTACATCAAATATATAGGTTTACTAGAGTTTGATCTTGTATAGGTTTGATCAAACAAGCACTGTAAAAAGGTCACCGACTTTCATCAATGAGACTGTCTAGGTCAATAGGTTTTTGAGTCGAGTGAGACTAGTTTAGGAACTCAAAGACCGAAAATTTGAGTTCAAACTCAGTTATTGTAGGCTAAGGGATCAAACTTCGTATTTAAAGTCAAGGATATGGAATCAGAATTTAAGGAAGTCTGTGATGACCTAAACTGATTACATATACATTGTGTACAAGGTCTAAGTTCCACAAGTTAAATTATGATTGGAAATTGGTTATAATTAAAATAGTGTAATCTAACTTAATAATAAAAAGTTAGATATAAGGGAAGTCAGCTGCAGTGTTTTATAAACACATCAAATTTGGATCAGTTGACTGATATGTATTTTAGCAGACTAATATTCACAGGAATCTGCTGAGTATATATTTCGTTTTAAATCAAAGATTACATTGGAAGAATACAAGGATAAGGAAAGATAACCCCTTCTGATTTTGTCAAAGAAATCAATGGTTAAGATTAAAGGATGGATATTGTAAGAACCATCAAAAAAAAGCGATCAGCAGTGTCAAGTGATACTATGTATAGGGACAGAATGCAAGTCAAGAAAAGGACAAGTCTGAAACGGCTATATTTGAATTTCAAAAATATAAGTCACAAGGATTCCTACCTATAAATAGAGGACTCCTAATTCAGATACAAGTGATGAAAATTAAGAATCTATCTTGAGCTATCAGATTTCAATCGATCAAACACCCTGCTAACCCTACTGAGCATAAAGCTACTGATCCAGTAAAATTCTTCAAGTGTAATATGCTTTCAAGCTACATCAATTTTACTCACTTGAAGACCTCAAGCTGCTGATCATTTCATCCTGATCAAGCTGCTGAAAGCTGAATCACTTACTTGATTCAAACTTTCTTTTACAAGAAATCTACTGAAGACAGTGAAGCATCTGTGGGTGTCAAGGACTGTTGTTTGTGGTGGAGCTGGTTAAGAGGCAATCCTACCCCTCAAGGACCAGTGGAAGACTTTGGAGCAGCAATCCTACATGTTCCCAGTGTTCAGTGTGTGATGCCATAGTTATTGGTGAAGGACAAGCAACTTAGGAATTTTTGTAACTGCTACCTCAAGAATCTCTAGTGAATTACCTCCAACATCATAGGAGAAGAGTGGACTGACAGGATTACACCACCTGGAACCCATATAAAAATTGCCAACTTACTTTCTGCATTTATATTCTGCATGTTGTATATTTAGCACATCAATCTACTGAACTAGCAACTGATTCAAATACATACACTACTGAGTATCTAATACTTGGTATCATATTTTAACAACAAGTAATAAGGCTTAATTTAAATATATTCCGCTGCAACAAATTCAGTAAAGACAATAGTCAATGAGACTATCGAGTGTCGTGAGACTCTTGAGTGATCGGCAGACTCACGAAGTTGTTCTTGAGTTTGTTAACTCCAAAAGTTTTAAGTGTTAAGTTTATTCACCCCCCCCCTCTAAACTTAACCAAAGCCTTTTTACGGGACCAACAATTGGTATCGGAGCAGTGCTTCTGTTTTGAAGTAATCCTACTTGTTGTGCTTGAGAAAATACTTTAAAAACATTTTCAAGTTTCTGATTTTCAAAGCTTTGCATTATGGACAACAACCAGTATGCTAAAACAATGTTGATGTGTTCTTTAGATCATTTTGATGAGTATAAACGTCGTATGCAGGCTCATCTAGTTGCAACACAAGATGAAATGATGGATGTACTGACTGATGGACCCCTGCAAATCACAAAAGCCATAATTGTGGATAATGAAACTCAGTACATTCCAAAGCCAAAGAGAGAATGGACAGCTGGAGATAGAAAAAGAGCAAACCTCAACAATATTGCTATTGATATCATATACAGAACCTTGGATAGAAATATGTACATAAAGGTGAAAGATTGCAAAACTGCAAAAAGAACTTTGGGACAAGTTGCAGTTAATCTATGAAGGCACTGATGCTATCAAGAAAAACAAGATCAGTGTGGCAAAGAAGAAGTTCCAGGAGTTCAAAATGAAACCAAATGAAACTATTGAACAAATGGATTCAAGATTCAATGCAATCATGGATGAACTCACACTACTAAGTGTGAAGTACTCACAAGAAGAAGTCAATTCAAAAATCTTGGAAGCATTACCTGCAAAAGAAGTTTGGGAGATGAAGGTGACTGCCATAGAAGAAAAGGGAAGCCTACATGAAGAGGACAACTTCAAATTGTTTTCAGATCTTAAGCCCTATGAATTCAGTAAGAAACTTGTACCTAAGACTGAAAAAGAAGAACCAAAGACCACTGCTTTGGCTGCTACACATCAAGAAGAAACATCAGGAGCTCAAGATGATTTACTGGATGAGATGCAAGAGCAGATTGCCCTACTGAGCAAGAACATTAGAATGATGAAAACTGGAAAGGGTTTTCCAAGGAATTTCACAAAGAAATTCAATGAAAAGAAAAAGGAAGAATCAAAAAAAGACAATGATTACTTGTGCTATCATTGCAAGAAACCAGGACACTTCAAACCTGACTGTCCTGAACTATAAGAGAAAAAAGAACCTGATTATCTTTGCTTCAATTGCAAGAAGCCTGGACATTTTAGACCTGATTGTCCAGACCTACTGAAGACCAAAAGCCAACAAAGAAGATCTGGCAAGAAGGCTATGGTTGCTGAAGATGAATCAGGATATGAGGTAGAATCAGAAAAAGGAAATGAATCTGATGATACTGCACTTGTTGCTGATATGGAAGATTATGCTTTAATGGCGAATATGGATGAAACAGAGGAGTTATACAATTCTTTGTCTATTAACACTCCTGCTGGAAGTGATTGTGAACCAACTTGTGGTTCTAATCATAAAAATTCTGACGATGAAGAAACTTTGGATTCCATCCTTAATCAACTAAGGATAATACAATCTGATTATGAGATTGTGAAGGCTGAAAAAGAAGCTCTTCAAACAGAATTTGATAGATTAAAAGCTGAATTAAGAATTGTCAATGGTAAGGAAAAGGAGTTTGGACAGAATCAGCACAAGTTTGCTGAGCATACAGTAGCTACTGAATCTGCTGAACAATCTTGTTCCTCCACTACATTCAAATCTGGAAAGCACTATGGTGATAGAACTCAACAATCCAATAAGAGTGGATCCAGTAAGGTTACTGAACCTAGTACCAGAATTGGTCCTAAGTTTGTACCTGCACAAGATCCAACTCCAAAAAGGGTTGCTGAGGTAGTGAAGCCTTTTGAGAAAACTTCAAGAAAGCAATATCAGAAGCCAAAAAGGTCAGCAGCACCTAACAAAAAGAATAAATCCAAAGGTAGGACTGTTGTACCTTCTAGAACTACTGATATCAGACATGCTACCAAGTCTGCTGGACCACAAAAGGGTAAAAATCAGAGATATTCCATGGATAAGAATCCTAAATCTAGAAATGTCAATCATACTAAGGATACTTATCTCAGGGAGAAAGGTAGGCTGTTCTCTACTGATGATGATTGGAATATTCTTCTCTCTACTGCTAGAAACAACAGATATAACCATACTGCTAGGGTAAAACCTTAGCAATGGACTCAGTAGAGGACTCAGCAGAGGACTTATACAAGACCTCAGTAGGGACCTCAGCAGACTCCATATTACAGGGCTATTCCGAACAAACAGCAAACCTATGGTTATGCTAATGCTTCTAACAATAGAAATCACTTTAAACAGCATCACATACCAAAAGGCCAGAAAGCATATATGAGTCCTACACAACCAAAAGTTAGACCATATGGATGTGTCGAATACATGTATGAACAAAAGTATGACACTTTTCAGAGAAGAACTTATGGAATCTTGCCAAGGGTCATGCTTACCACTGACCATCATGGACCCAAACAATTTTGGGTACCTAAAATACATTAACTTTGTTTTGTAGGGTGTCTGGTACTTTGACAGTGGATGTTCCAGACATATGACAAAGAATAAGCACTGTTTGTCAAACTATGTGGCAAAGGATGGTCCAAGAGTGAACTTTGGAAACAAGAACACACCTGGATATACAAGAGGATATGGCACACTTGTGAGAAATAGATTAACAATCAGGAATGTTGCATATGTTGAAGGTCTGGACTACAATCTACTGAGCACTGGGCAGTTTTGTGACATGGGTTACAAGGTCACTTTTGACAAAGGCATATGTATTGTCATTATTCAAAGAGGCAATCAAGTTGTGTTGGCTGGAAGAAGACAACAAAACATGTATGTTGTGGATTGGTCTACTGTTGTTCCAGAAACATGCCTGATTGTGCATACCAAGTCAGAACTTAATTGGTTATGGCATAAGAAGTTAAATCATCTAATCTTTAATGATATCAATCAGTTGGTGAAGAAGAAACTGGTGATTGGTTTACCTGACATCACATTCAAGAAGGATGCTACATGTGATGCTTGTCAGCAAGGTAAACAAACAAAATCAAGCTTCAAGTCAAAAACAAAGCAATCAACAAAAAGTGTTTTGGAGATGATGCACATGGATCTATTTGGACCAGAGACTCCAACAAGTGTAACAGGAAAGAAGTACACTCTAGTAGTTGTGGATGATTATTCAAGATACACTTGGGTAGTATTCATGAACAAGAAAAGTGAAACACTTCAAAAGATGCCTGAACTTTTAAAGAGATTTCAAAATGAGAAAAGTTTGATAGTAGTGAAGATCAGATCAGACAAGGGTACTAAATTTCTCAACAAAGTTATAAAAGAATATTGTGAACAAAATGGTGTACTACATCAACTTGCTGCTGCTGGTATACCTCAGCAAAATGGGGTTGATGAGAGAAGAAACAGAACTTTAAAAGAAGCAGGAAGAACTATGATTTGTGAATCTTTATTACCTGAAAGATATTGGGTTGAAGTAGTTAATACAGCATGCTATACATAAAATAGAACCTCAGTGAACAAGAAGCTGCGGAAGACACCTTATGAAATTTGGAATGGAAGGAAACCAAATATTTCCTACATTCATCCATTTGGAAGCAAATGTTTTATTCTAAATCATAAGGAGCAATTGAAGACAATCCAACCAAAATCAGATGAAGGAATTTTCTTGGGATACTCTTCTGTCAGTAAGGCATTTAGGGTACTGAATAAAAGGACACTGAAACATGAGGAAACAATACATGTTGTATTTGATGAACCTAAGTTCATAGGAATGGAAGATGAAGCTTCAGAACCTGCTGAGAATCAACAAGTCACTGATCCAAGATGTATTGATGTTTTGGAAATAATTAATGAGTTAAAGATTTTTGACTCTGCCCCAGCTGAACACCCTGCTGGAAACACTACTGATGCAACAACTGAGGCAGTTCAAGGATCTGCTGAACCCCCTGATGCTACAGCAGACCCTACAGAAGATGATGTTCCTGATAATCAATCTAACCAGAATCCACAATGGTTAAGGGATCACCTTACTGAGCAAGTTATTGGCAATATACAACAAGGTGTTAGGACTAGAAGACAACTAGAAGCAATGTTTACATGTTTTCTATCTCAAATGGAACCTAAAATTGTTGAAGAAGCAATATCATATCCGGATTGGATAATTGCTATGCAAGAAGAACTGAATGAATTTGAAAGAAATCAAGTTTGGACACTAGTGGAAAGGCCTAATCATGCAAACATAATTGGCACAAAATGGGTATACAGAAACAAATTGGATGAATTGGTACCATTGTGAGGAATAAGGCCAGACTAGTAGGAAAAGTCTATTCTCAAGCAGAAGGAATAGATTTTGATGAAACATAAGCCCCTGTTGCAAGATTGGAAGTTATTAGATTATTCTTGGCATATGCTGCTTATAAAAACTTCAAGGTATATCAGATGGATGTCAAAAGTGCATTCTTAAATGGCATTCTGGAGGAGGAGGGCTATGTTCAGCAACCTCCTGGTTTTGAAGTTAAAGATCAAGAAGATAAAGTGTACAGACTCAACAAAGAACTTTATGGATTGAAACAAGCACCAAGAGCATGGTATGAGACCCTATCTCAATTCTTGGTGGACAATGGTTTTACAAAAGGTACAATTGACAAGACTCTTTTCAGAATCAATGAAGGAGACAGCACCCTGCTGGTACAGATTTATGTTCTTGACATAATTTTTGGTTCTGAAAATGAACTACTATGTGAGAAGTGTGCTAATCTGATGAAAAGTAAATTCCAAATGAGTATAATAGGAGAAATGAACTACTTTTTGGGTTTGCAAGTCAAACAAATGAAAGATGGAATCTTCATTCATCAAACCAAGTATACCGAGGAGCTACTGAAGAAATTTGGCATGGAAAATAGCACCAAAGTATCAACTCCTATGAGTACAAACATAAGGTTGGATGAAGACAAAGAAGGCAAAGATGTTGATCAGACCTTATATAGATGGATGATAGGCAGTCTGATGTACCTTACTACCAGCAGACCTGACATATCCTTTGCTGTAGGTGTTTGTGCAAGATTTCAATCAAAACCTAAGGAAAGTCATTTAGGTGCAGTCAAAAGAATTCTCAAGTATCTAAAAGAAACACTAGATGTGGGAATATGGTACTCTAAAGATGAAAGTTTCAAGGTTATATCCGACTCAGATTCTGATTATGCTAGAAGCAAGATTGATAGAAAAAGCACCACAAGAACTTATCAGTTGATGGGAAATAGACTAGTTTCCTGGTTTAGCAAGAAACAGAATTCAATAACAACTTCCATTGCTAAAGCTGAATATATTGCTGATGGAAGCTACTATGCACAAATACTTTGGTTAAGGCAACAGTTAAGGGATTCTGGAATTGAAGAAAGAGAAATTCCTATGATGTGTGACAACACAAGTGCAATTGCAATCACAGAAAATCCTGTGTTGCACTCAAGGACCAAGCATATTGATGTGAGAAATCATTTTATAAGAGATCATGTTGAAAAGAAATATGTGGTTGTTCTTTACATCCCTACTGAAGATCAACTTGCTGACATTTTCACTAAACCATTGGACAGTGAAAGATTTGCTAAGTTAAGGATAACTTGGAATTATAAAAGTTGACTGATACACCTATGATCTACAATGTACTGGAATTCACCAAGGGGATTAGTCTTTGCTGTGATTGGGTGAGATCACTTAGCAGACTAGTCAATGGTATCAACAATTCCATGTAGTTATGTTTGGACAATAGAGCAAATGAAATTGCCAAGGGGATTGGTCTTTGTCATGTTGGGTGAGCTCACTTGACAGATCAGTCATTGGTATTAAACTTCATCTTGTATTATCAGTTAGACAAAAGCAAGGAGAATTGAAGATCAGCAGAGTAATTCTATCAGCAGGCTGCTGAGGCCTCTTTGTCAGCAGGCTGCTGAGCCATGTCTACTGATGACAAGGCTGCTGAGAAATACGTTACTCAGTCAAACTTAAATAAAAGTCAAAAAGCAAATAACCGGGATGTATACCTTATCTTTATAACCGCAGTTATAATATCCAACGGTAACAACTCGTCATAGGAGAGTTAATGGGACACGTGGCAAGATCGCATTAATTCCAACATTAATTGTGGTTAATGCTACAGTACGTGTACAGTACGGTTATGACAGTTTCCAGCCACTTGCTTCTATATATTTGCAGATACTCGCAGCAAAGATACTTATATATTTTAGATTGATTTTCTCTGAGAATATTCAGTGTGAACACATATTCTCTATCTTTATTCTTCTTATTTTTCAATCAAAAATGGCGGATAAATGTGATGTTCAAATTGGAACAAGTCAGAGTGTGAGAGGTTATGTTACTGACTGTCACACTACTGAACTGGCTATCAACATAGGAAGGCGAATCAGAAGGATTGATGGTCTTGAAAATGTTATCAACAGGAGATTGGAAAGAATTTCCTATGTCAATGTTCTGGAATTTTGGAGGAACATTGTTACAAATGAAGGAAGAGAGGCCTTCACTACAACTGTTAATGGCCAGAAGATTGAAATTTCCTCAGATCTACTCAGAGAAGTTTTTCACTTTGGACCTTGAAATGGTGCTCCTACTAATCTAGAGGCAATGAACCTGCCCAGAGTAAAGTTTGTGGATGCAATAAAGACTGAGGAGTCAGTGCCAACATCAGTAAGGATTAATGTGAGATATATTGGTTATGAATATAATATGTTGAGAAAGCTTATAGCCAAAAATATCTTGGGATTCAGAGGAAGTCTAGATACACTGTCTGTGTCAAAGATAGATCTACTGATCATTATCTGCAGAAGTTTAAAGTTTGATTGGCTGGATTCTTTATACACTATATGAAGAAGGTGTTTACAGATGACAAAGATGGTGTAAGGACGACCAAAATGAAACCTCTACGTCTACTGATTCAGACCTTGTTGAATCATTTTCAGATACCTGATGTGTAATCTGAGAGAATCAATAAATCCATATGCAAGCCAGAAATTGCTACCCTTATTCCTAGATTAGATGATGATGAAGATGAGGAGGCAAGTGAAAGTGATAATGGTGATGATAATGATGGTGGAAAAGAAGAAAGAACAAAACTTAGACATGATGTGCAACCTACCACATCAAAAAGAATCAAGAAGAAAAGAAAGGCTGCTGATACAAGAAAGATCACAGAAGTGTTAAAGCCTAAGAAGACAAAGAAGCAGACAACAGAGATTGTTAAGTCTACTGAGAGTCCAGAAGAAATTGAGGTTACTGACCCCTTTGAAGTAACAAGGAAGAAGTCTGCTGCTGATATTCTGAAGGAGTAACAGAAGGCAGATAGTAGAAAGAGAAAAGCTGCTGAAGTATAGTCTGAGCAAATTTCTAAAAGAATGAAGGAAATTGCTAAGAAAAGAAAGCATGGAAAAGGAAAGGAACTGAAATTTGTTGAAGAACAGGGGTAGAAGAAGAACAAGAGGCTATTGAGGCTGAACCCTTAAAAATTGTTAGGCCTACTGAGACTGGAGAGATTGTTGTTGAACAACCTGCTGAAGCTACAGAAGTTGTTGTTGAGCAACTTGTTGAAGAACCACAGCAAACCACTGAGTCTGCACCTGCTGTGGAAGTTGAAACCTTGGTACAGGACCCTGCAAGTTCTGCAAGAATTCAGGGGGAAGAGTAAGTTATTGCTAACCCTGCTGATGAGCATGTTAGTCAGGGTGAACCAAGTGTTGAACAGATGGAGGTAGTAGGCACTAATGTACAATCTGAGCAACCTACTGACCTTGAAGCATCTCTTGAAGAAACTCCTAACTTACTTGTTGAGACATTTGGAGGTCAGCAAGGTACTCAAACTGCTCCCAGAAGGCCAACCATGCCCTTTGAAAGTAAGGAAAGGAAGAAGAAAGAAGGGTATGTTGATCCAAAGCTCAAGCTGGTGGCTAACTACTTTCAATGGAAGTTTGGGTTTTACAAAAGACAAAAGCCAGCAGCAGAGCCAATGACAGATTTTGAGGAATGGGCTTTTGAGAAGTTGGGAGTGGAGAATTTACTTGATATGATTGATACCTCTTTGTTGGAAATGAGATTGGTGGATCTCATTGATGAGCAAAAGAAAGAAGAGGGTATCAAATTCAGGGATCCTAGAGATGGATCAGATAGTGATGATTCATCATCATCTGACTCGGGTGATGATCATCCCTCTGGTCTAGGAGAAGTAAGTAGGACTGCGTTTATAAATGAACCAAGTATAGAACAGTCCACTGAAGCTGGGAGTTATGCTGAGGGCCAGCAGACTGGTCAAATGGGTGAGGATATTGGAGATTTCACCATTGAGGATTTGGAGGCCCTGATCAATGATGGAGTAAATGTTGGAAGTACTAGGATGGTTGGTACATCTGATGAATTCAAGATTATGGAGGATGACATGAATCCTGAGCATCAGCAGATTGAAGATTTGACTGAAGAAAGAGTTATTGCGCATAGTGAGCCTGATGTCAGTTCTGAAGACTCAAATCAATATCAAGATTGGATTGACACTCAGGGCACTATCTCTAAATCTAGTAAGTCTCTACCGCAGATTGCTGATGCTAGAGGATGTCTAGTAGAAAATATGGTTGAATTCCCTTCAATTCTTGTACAAAGAGTGCTGATCACTGAGGAACAAACAGTGATAGCATAGAGGTTAGACATGGTGATGGGATTTGAATGATCACCATTGTTATTTGAGGAGGTTCAGCCTTGAGAGTGCAGACGAAGACTGAACAAAGGTCGGAATCATGGTGGTACAGTTGTTGAGGATCAAACAGCACCTGAACAAAGGTTGGAACAATCTATGGGTTTGGAGGAAACCCCTACTCTGATTGAAGAACAGGCTGCTGTAGTGGAGCCTACTAGAGGAAAGGACACTAAAGGGAAAGATGGTCAGCAAACTGCTACTATTGATGATGATGAGTAGCTACAAGACTATGACTTCAGTGATGAAGAGTTTCAAGTGCCTGAAGAAGAACTTATTGATGATGAACCACAACAGGCATTTGTACCTATCTTGGAGGAACCTGCACAAGATCCTATAATGGAAGACATTCTTGGTACTTGAAGGATGCAGGTTCTTAGATCTAAACGAGTTAGATCTACGCGCAGCGGATGGATCACGACTTATACATCACGATAAATAATTAAAGGACTTAAACTACTACAAGGGGGTTAAAATCATGTTACCAATAGTAGGAAGAGAAGCCAAGATCTTCCGATGTGTTCTCCAAACGGCGGTTGGTGGACACTCTTCTTGATACACGAACCTCCTCGATATGCAACACCAAGAAAAACTTAGAGTTTTTCTTCTTCTGAAACCCAAGACAAGAAAACTAATTTTTCTCTCCTTTACAAGTGTGTGTGGTCGAAATTTGCCAATGTAAAAGGCTTGGGAGAACTCTCTTTATATAGGAGAGTAAACCTTGTCCTCCAAGGATTAAATAATTAAGAGATAATTATTCCATTAATCCTTTATTCCAAATAAAAGATAAATAAAATGATTATCCCAAACAAATTAGGATAAATCATATTATTATCTAATATTCCATGAATTATCATTTAACAAATAAATGATAAATCACATGTCAAATAATTATCCAAGAAAACTAATTTCTCTCTAATTATCATCAATATTGGCGCCACTTGTAGGGTTTACTAAGCCCACATAAAATATCTTTTATGTGTATTATATTATTTAGCCCAACTAAATAATATCCATGCATATCAATTAATTAGCCCAGCCAATTAATTATCACTGAGGCCCAAATAACAAGATTATTAGTCCGAATTACAGAAGCCACATCGGGGACCATGGACCTATAACCAGTAGCTCCAATAATTAATTATTCATCGAACCATGTAAGTACATTAATTATTAATTCCGGGATTACGCCACCATAAACCCGAAACTGAACTCTACCGATTATAGTTGTATACTTATACTCAACCTATAGAGTGAATAAGCGTCCATTGATATAATCACTACATACGGATTAACCCTCCATAGACTGTCCATTCTGAGTGGGAAGTCTCCGTGAACCCGACTCAGAATATGTTATCCTTATTTACCATTAACCCCCTGATGATCAATTAGTTCACATATCTGACTAGTGATCAATTAGTCTAATATGAACTCCCGGGATCGATCACTTTCTTAGAGCTAACAAATAAGGGGACTGTCTCTCTACTTCCCGTAGGAAGGAATGGATTCCATGTCTGTGAATATCAGAACTACACACTCATCTGGAAATAGTGCCAATGAGAAGTGGCTTGGAACACATATTTAAGTGAACCGTAACTAACACATCAAACACTACCCGGGACAAGCAGAACCCTGTGATCACCTCAGGATTAAGGTTGATTCATATATGATCATCTAATGATTTAATAAGATTCCTCGATTACGGAATTATATCGAGAAATACAGATTAAATCGGTCCAGTCCTATATGAATGCCATCATATATAAATGCCCCACGTATGTACCCTCTACCGACAATCCGGATAAGACTATCACACCCTAAGGTGTTTTGGGCGCATTATTGGTGTTTTAATAAAGAGACCCTAAACACTGATTAAGTTCACCACAGACTAACAGTTTAAGTATATCACCACTAACTCAATCCTCACGTGTAATCCATACACTGAGTTAAGCGGTTACATATTGATATACTTAGGGTTTGCAGCAGTGTATCCTTTACATGCACAAAGCAAGTAACTAAGATGAGATAAATTCTGTCATCCATTATTAAAAACAATTACACAAATTGTCTTTCGGGCACTACACCTAAAAATCTCCCACTTGCATGAAATGACAAGCAATGATTGTTTTTAGAGCACACCCTTTATCATCTTATTCACAACACTCTCTCCACTTGCTCTAAAAGCAGATGAGACATATCCGTCAATGCCGTACCCTTCAAGCACTCGACTTGGTACACTGACTAGTTAGGTTGTCGACTCGAGACGATCTTTAGGATCAGAACATCGCCGGTCCATCTAATCAGGTGGTACTCTCTATGCTTTTGACCTCTAGTGACTGAGAAGATCCTTCAAATCTATCTCTTCACTATTTTCACAGTGAAGTGATATCGGCTTATCAGACCTGGAATTACTCCCAGACCAAAAAGGAAATTCTAAGCACTACGAGAAAACACTGAGCCCGAGATCAACTTAATGATCATCCTTAATCTGACTAAAAGTCAGAATCAGTGTAGTCAACCATATTCAAGTTTGCACCTGAATATACAAGCATATGATTCCTCGTTCTCTAAAGATACTTGAGGACGTACTAAACCGCTACTTATTGCTCGAATCCAAGATTCGATTGCAATCGACTCGTGTTAAGCTTACTTGCTCTTATCCCAGAGAGACTCTATCCCATTTTCTCTTAATCCGAAGATTTGGAGAATCATTCCTGAGAGGAACGGTATATGCATAATCATCTTATACAATAAGATAGGTGGGATAGCCAATGACTCATTCTTGTGAATTTGACTGAATCAGATTCTTAGAATATAGTCCAATTCTCTCATCCAGATAATCTTGGCGTGTCAGTTTCCGACTTCAGATAGCACACACATGTTGTTTCCAACCATTTCAATGTTATCATTCATGAACACTAATACTACTACTTTACCACTATTGATATCCAGTCTACTAAAGACTTTAAAACATGTGACTTTAAATGACCGAGAGGTTCTCTTAAATCCACAAAGGATATAAGCCCCGGTAGTCATCCTGCCATTTGTTCTAACCAAGACCCTTCTGTTCCGAAAGAATCCAGACTCCGTTTGTCGGCAAGAAAGTCTCAGGGAATCACCCCTATTTTCTGCTATCTAACGAAATCTAGCAAGAGTGAGTGGTGAGAGAGTTCAAGGTCTGGTTAACTCTCTACTTGTCGTGGAATCACCCCTGCACCACTCGACTTTGCTTGCCAAAGTTTAAACTTTCCTATTCATTCGACTCTTTTCCGTGTAGATCAAATTGCTCCCACTGGGCTGAGACACACTCGGTGGTTCTACAAGAGGTGAAACAGAACCTGAGTACCAAAACTCCATTCACGGGTTAAGGCTTTCAAACCAACCTCTATGATCAGAATCCTATACAGCCCACCAAGAGCCATAGGTTATTAATCACCCCAGCAGACTATAAAGTCCACAAAACCACAATGGGTCAACGGTTAGACCATACTCCCATTGCGTTTTGGGTGGATTGACATTCTGATCTAGTAGTATTTATCAGTGTAGTCACCAACAACCGATGTTGGACGTCGGATTAAATCGGATAGTAACTACCTTTGGGTAACCGTACTCCAAGGTTTAAGGCTGTTATTTATAGATTCTATCAGAAGGCTTGTGACAGTTCAACCGTCACTTTCTGATCTCAAAAATCTTATAACCAACCTTCACTCGACACATTAAGATATTTCACGAACAGTCACAATCTGAACGTATGCGCAAAATCTCCAGTCCTACTTTCAAGCATTAAGTGCTACATTTAAGGAAGTGGTGTGAACCAAATTCACTCCTTATCCATAAATTCACTAGCATCTTCTAGGTAGACTTCTCGGTTTACATAATAATGTTAACCGTTATTTTGCAACCAATCATCTTAATCGAGTTTAGCAATGTATTGTAGCACATCAATAACTATATAGGGCAAGCCTATGGTTTCTTCCTCAGTGAGAAACATTCCACTAGGAGGCAGTCCGAGCATCAGTCCCAAGACTATGCGATAGCCTATTTTTGTGCATGGAATACTCTATTCTCTGGTAAAATCAGAGACTCCTCCTCGTATTTTTTCGATAAACTAAACCGTGTTTCGACTAGTTATCAGACAAAATGTCACCACTCAAAATCTCCCACTAGCTTGTATCTCTCACTAGACCCCGAAGGTTATGATGAACAAGCTATGTTACCCCTTCAAATCTATTACCCTTTCCCAATTGAAAGGAAGCTTAGTCATTGTTCCATTAAGACAGTGTTCCGAGACTGGGAGAAGGAATCACCCTTAGCCAGTCATTAGGTCTAATCACTAGGATATATGCACTAATTAATAGATATTGAAGGGTCGTTTATCTTAATACGGAAACCATTCGCCTATAATAGTTTAAGACGTGTTACATATACCTTTTCAGCATTTCTTAGTGGTTCTGACTTTATCAAACAAAAGTGTCAGATTCGTACGACAAATGTCATTTTCACTTTCTATGAGGCAACAATATATCGAGTTGAAAGTGAATCCATTTGTTTCAACGAATCTGTAAACAGAAAATTTTTCTGTGATATTCAAGGATAGAATCCGAAATTCATTTCCATATATCACTCATACTATTCTAGCTGAAATTACTGCCCATTGTTACTGTATTAATCATTAATGCAAAGCTCTCTTTTCTTCCAAAGAACTTAGCTCCCGAGTCGAGTTACTCGGTTAAGAAAGTTGCTAAGGATTCATTGGTTAGTGATCCGAAATCACTTTCCTTATCCTATACTTTCTTTACCTAATGTTTTGGTTTAGCCTCAAAACTTAGTTAAGATGATTAACACTTATAGACATTCTTTCCCATTCTTAACTTTCCTTAAAAGGAAATAGTCTTGAACTAGCAGTTCTTTTGAGTAGACACTACTCATGAACTGTGGGATGTCTAATGAAAGCGTTACCCAGTGGGACTAATTTTCTAATAAATTGGAAAAACATAAGTTAAAATCTCCCACTAGTTTATCGGTTCCAAATACCGTCTAACTAGCGATACTTTAATTGATGATTCTCCAATTTTTCTATTAGAAAATTTCTCATGTAGACACTACACAATCAAAATTCACTAGAAGAAGTTTATCGTCCCAATCATCTTTCAAACTAACTATGGATGTCTCTCGTTCAACACGAGTGACAGCAGTGACATACTTATTTACGTCACTTAAGTCTTGAAGGCTCAAGAGAAATATCTCTTCCGGAAAATTAATCGCATGTAAGATCAATAATGTTCTAGTTACTTACCACTTTTCAACGAAGTCATTACTAGTCAATTTTACACTTGTAGTCTAGCACCCTAGAGAGATATATAAATAGTTGTAAATAAAATTGACAGAAAAATAAATCCAAATCATACACTACTTATAAATTTTAGGAACATAAACTAAGTAATTGTAGTCTATCCTACCGTTCCAAGGGTTTAATCTAACGCCTCAGTGCCGCCTTAGGGTAGGTCAAAGAGGTTTCGATTAATATTGAAGATCAGATTGAGAATCGAACATCTCATTTGTGATCGTCAATCACCTTTCCTTTTTTAGCCAAGGTACTACCAAAAATACCCTTTATGAGTGTGACATACTGTCTCAGATTTTTAGGTAGACCCCGAGTGTGCCGCCTTAGGGTCGGTCAGTGACCCAACGAGTACCCAAAATCGTATCCTTTCGGAGACCAAGCCTTGAATTTTGATACCGGTGAAGGCCTTCCTTAGGGAGGCCGGTCCCAGGCCGGCACGAGGTGTCACCATTCTCTCACGTTGCTTGTGTCAACAGTAGAGGCCGTGGGGTCGGCAGTCGTCTCTCCCGCTCCCACTCAATATTTTGAAAAAGTGGTGGGTTTACTGATCACGTTTTGGACTTGATGTTACATTAAGGAACAATAAATCATAGGCCCGAATGTTGTCGGTTACGTGGGCTAGCCCACCCGACCTATTCGTTGGAACATATGTGACCGTCGGACGGGTCAAGACCAGGGGAGCTTTGTTGAGCCATAGTGGCTCTTCGGGGCTCAGCCTTGCCGGACCCCCGTGCAAACGCCACACGTGGAGGGTAAAGTCAATCGAGCCGCAGCTACTATTGACCACCCAACCGTGGTTAAACCACTTTCGAACCATGCTTGCCCGTGATTATCGAATCCTTAAACATCAAACTTTCACGTAGACACTACGGAACAAAAACGTAATCTCGTCTAGGTAAGGTGGAATTCACCGAGAATCCAACACCTTAACCATGAGGTTTCGGGATTTTACTCCTTATGCTTTCACAGAGTGGGATTCACCGAGAATCCATCACCCAACCTTGACGATTGAAAAAACCCGTGTTCCTCGGTTTTTACCTTAATTAGTTTCTAATTAATATCAAACAATTAATTAAAACTAATTGCGTGTTTTATACATGCCAAACTAATTCCTCGAATTAATTTCTACATGTATGCATATGGAGTGGGATTCATGATATGATGCATGTCATGGCAATTTTCCGGTTCTACACATACAATCTAAACATGTATACTAGTGCGGAAAATAAACATCGAGATGGACCGTTGGCACCCCCGTATCTAATCTATTAAAATAAAATAAAATTATAAGCCCTAATCTGTAGCTGTTCAAAACTTCGATGATCAGGAAACTAAACGAACTCGGATCGCAACGAAAATCTCCAGATATGTTCTTCATTCCTCGGGCTTCAATATGGACGGTTGGATTGGAGCTTTGACTTGTCAATTTTCTCTAGTGAGTCGCCCAACTTGCTGCAGAATCTGACTTTTATAGCAGTGCATCAAATACTTCCCGAGGCCGATCGGGAATCTAGATGAATCCCGATCGAGCTGAAATTTTTATCCCACGTCAAAAACTCCATATTTTTCGATCTGACTGGTTGGATTTGCGTTTCAATGGTCCAAACTCTCCCAGAAATTCGAGGAATTCACAGGTAGGGTTTTACGTGAATCCTGCGTTTTTATTCTGGCGACTTTCTTGCGACAACGAACGGATATCAAAACGGACTCCGATCAACGCCAAATTTTGTGAAATTGTTCATAATCTTCCAATCTTGATTCTGCCCGAAATAACTAAATAGCTACAAAACAGATCTATTTTGTGGAAATTAAAATTGCAATAAAAATAAATTACATAATTTCCTGTACTCATATTAACGAATTTTCATCGTTTATATGAGTTTACAATAGATCTAACGTAAACAGTGCCAACCCCCAATCCATCTCTTCAACCATAGCAATTAATCATTATCAATGCATAAAACAATAAATAAAAATATACCTATATGCAATTCCACTCCTTTAAATCATTTATTATGATTATGACTATATAAATCGTGGAACCTGGCTCTGATACCACATGAAGGATGCAGGTTCTTAGATCTAAACGAGTTAGATCTACGCGCAGCGGATGGATCACGACTTATACATCACAATACATAATTAAAGGACTTAAACTACTACAAGGGGGTTAAAATCATGTTACCAATAGTAGGAAGAGAAGCCAAGATCTTCCGATGTGTTCTCCAAACGGCGGTTGGTGGACACCCTTCTTGATACATGAACCTCCTCGATATGCAACACCAAGAAAAACTTAGAGTTTTTCTTCTTCTGAAACCCAAGACAAGAAAACTAATTTTTCTCTCCTTTACAAGTGTGTGTGGTCGAAATTTGCCAATGTAAAAGGCTTGGGAGAATTCTCTTTATATAGGAGAGTAAACCTTGTCCTCCAAGGATTAAATAATTAAGAGATAATTATTCCATTAATCCTTTATTCCAAATAAAAGATAAATAAAATAATTATCCCAAACAAATTAGGATAAATCATATTATTATCTAATATTCCATGAATTATCATTTAACAAATAAATGATAAATCACATGTCAAATAATTATCCAAGAAAACTAATTTCTCTCTAATTATCATCAATATTGGCGCCACTTGTAGGGTTTACTAAGCCCACATAAAATGTCTTTTATGTGTATTATATTATTTAGCCCAACTAAATAATATCCATGCATATCAATTAATTAGCCCAGCCAATTAATTATCACTGAGGCCCAAATAACAAGATTATTAGTCCGAATTATAGAAGCCACATCGGGGACCATGGACCTATAACCAGTAGCTCCAATAAATAATTATTCATCGAACCGAATAAGTACATTAATTATTAATTCCGGGATTACGCCACCATAAATCCGAAACTGAACTCTACCGATTATAGATGTATACTTATACTCAACCCATAGAGTGAATAAGCGTCCATTGATATAATCACTACATACGGATTAACCCTCCATAGACTGTCCATTCTGAGTGGGAAGTCTCCGTGAACCCGACTCAGAATATGTTATCCTTATTTACCATTAACCCTCTAATGATCAATTAGTTCATATATCTGACTAGTGATCAATTAGTCTAATATGAACTCCCGGGATCGATCACTTTCTTAGGGCTAACAAATAAGGGGACTGTCTCTCTACTTCCCGTAGGAAGGAATGGATTCCATGTCTATGAAAATCAGAACTACTCACTCATTTGGAGATAGTGCCAATGAGAAGTGGCTTGGAACACATATTTAAGTGAACCGTAACTAACACATCAAACACTACCCCGGGACAAGCAAAGACTGCGTGATCACCTCAGATTAAGGTTGATCCATATATGATCATCTAATGATTTAATAAGATTCCTCGATTACGGAATTATATCGAGAAATACAGATTAAATCGGTCCAGTCCTATATGAATGCCATCATATATAAATGCCCCACGTAGGTACCCTCTAGCGACAATCCGGATAAGACTATCACACCCTAAGGTGTTCTGGGCGCATTATTGGTGTTTTAATCAAGAGACCCTAAACTCTGATTAAGTTCACCATGGACTAACAGTTTAAGTATATCACCACTAACTCAATCCTCACGTGTAATCCATACACTGAGTTAAGCGGTTACATACTGATATACTTAGGGTTTGCAGCAGTGTATCCTTTACAAGCACAAAGCAAGTAACTAAGATGAGATAAATTTTGTCATCCATTATTAAAACCAATTACACAAATTGTCTTTCGGGCACTACACCTAACAGTGCTATGGTTGAAGAAGGTCCTAGCCCTGCTGGAAGGGACATGATAGAGCCATGGTTGTCAACAGACCGAGGGCACAGTACAATGTGGAAGAGCCTGCTGATGAGTCTGCTGGACATATGGCTGGAGGAGTGGCTAGTGGAGTACCAACACATGTATTGGATGATTTGATGGCTGTCAGAAATGACATTACAAGTTTAAGAACTCAACTTGACAGGCAAGAGTAGAGGTTTGAAGGCTTGATGAATTTAGTGGAGAATAGAGGAAGAACTACTGAAATTGTTGCTTCCAATATTACTTCAACTCAATATGCTCTTGCTGACCTTACCCAAGATGTGAGAGGGAATAAACAAGGTAATACACTGAAGGACAAGTTTTTGAAATATCAATTTGCCTCTATTCAACAAAAAATTGATAAACTTGCTGAGGCGCCTAAGCCTGCTGTGGCTGAGCCTGCTGGAACACTTAACCTTGATGGATTGGATCCTAAGTTTACTGAGAGGATCAATCTACTGGAGCAAACTATGCAAGAAAGGATTACTGCAGTTGACACTAGAACTGAAATTATGGAGGGACAACTGAGTATTCTAGTTATCACACAAGAGTGTGTTCATGGCCTGCTGTCCTGTTTTGTTCATGATGTCAATAAGGAGGAAGAGAGCCAAACAGCAGTAGCAAAAGAGGCTGCTAGGATTTTTGCAAAGAAGAGATGGGAAGCTGACACCAATGCCTACAGAGAACCTGCACCTGGCAGACTTCCACTTACTGATGATCTTCTCAGAGAATATAAGAAGCTCTACTATAACAAAAGAAGACCTTATCATGACAAGGTCTTTCATGAGGGACTCAATTCCTTTTTGGGGCTTAAGTTTTGGAAAGTCAGAGCCAAAGCTCTTAGATCTTCACACAGGGTGGAAGAGGTGGAAGAGGTGGTTGAGGTGGAAGGAGTCTACCTACTACATCAGCTAAAGATTCACTGAATGAATTCAAGGAACTTTACATGCGTTTAGTCTTCAGAGTACATCAGATCAACCTTACTCTACCTGAAGCATGGAAATGGTGGAAATAAGTGAATCCCCACATTGATTTTTCTCTTATTGAAAATGATTGGATGAGACAAATGGTTAGAGAAATAAGAGATATCATGAACAGCAAGAGAAGGAGAGGCAAGAAAGAGAAAGAAGAAACTAGATCAGCATACTTATCTACTTTATTTTATTGCTGATTCTAGACTGTAATACTTTTTAACAAATTTGATTATAATGAGAAATGACTGAATTTGTTCTGTTTTTGTTTTTTACTCTTTTTGCTTTGCTGTAAGGAGGGTATTAGCATCATCACCCAAAAGGGGGAAATTGTTGAACTTATTTTTAAGTTTTAATGATGAGTGCCAGACTAGCTGTTATAGAGCAAAGACAAAAAGATGTCTACATCAAATGTATAGGTTTACTAGAGTTTGATCTTGTATAGGTTTGATCAAACAAGCCTTTGTAAAAGGTCACCGACTTTCATCAATGAGAGACTGTCTAGGTCAATAAATACCGAGTCATTAGACTAGTTTAGGAACTCTCTTGAGACCAAGGCTAAGGGTTCAAACTCAGTTATTGAAGGCTAAGGGATCAAACTTCGTATTTAAAGTCAAGGATATGGAATCAGAATTTAAGGAAGTTTGTGATGACCTAAAGTGATTACATATACATTGTGTACAATGTCTAAGTTCCACTAGTTAAATTATGATTGGAAATTGGTTATAATTAAAATAGTGTAATCTAACTTAATAATAAAAAGTTAGATATAAGAGAAGACAGCTGCAGTGTGATTGCGGTCTGATCAGGTTATAAATTTATTTTACTTGACCACCAAATACTAGCAATAGCACTAGGTACATCATAGCATAGCGATGGTGAATCAAGGTCGATCCCTCAGGGAATCAAAATGTGGACCCTAGGTTTAAATAATTAATTCATCTAATTCGTTATTGGACAGCAGTCTAAGACCAACATAAAAAACAAAATAAGAAAAAAACAAACTCAAACTTAAAAGACACAAACGTAATTAACCTTCCAATTACCAACGTTATCGTTTGGACCAAGACAACTTATATAAGATAACCTAACTCATTAACTGTCAATCTGGCCGTATTCATATTTAATTGGCTACGGGAGTCATCCCCTTAACTTGACTTAGCACCGGTTAGGTTACTAGATCACTGTGGTATCGTTACGTGACTTCACCTTTTGGGTTTCCATCTCATATAACTCACACGCTTATTACTCTAAGGATGCCGATATTAACCGTACACCTCGCTTAGGCAACATTCATATGGTTAGGCGTACTTCTTAAACGATCGCTCAAGCCCTCGTCCTATTAACAATTACTTGGTATAGTCTCTTGTTAATCTATGATTTACGTATGACTAGGTGTCGACAATTCCCTAATACAAAACTAATCTAGATCTCGCTGAAAGTCCCGAAAGATCGTTCATGAGCCGAACTAGACGTCTTATATTGGTATTTCCTAATAACACGCTAATGAAAAACTGACGAGCGACGTAGCCGTAGCCATACCTACTAAGAAAGTAAATTCAACTAGGTTAGACCCACCATAAAGACGTGGCAGACTTAACTGACAGAATTAGGGCTCGGTCGATGAAGTGGCTCGGTCGATGAACTGGCTTTCGGTCACCCGGATGAATTCAACCCTAATTACATCCTAGAAATAACCTCTCAGTGTTTCCTTATACAGAACAGATTAAACAGCAATTCATACATCACTTATATAAACTATCATAGATACCCATTAATTAAATCTAGTAGAGTCATGAATAATTCTAGATTATGACGTAGGTCATGGGATCCTCATTGACAAGGTGTCACCACCACCTAACGTCATAGCCGAGAATCACATCATCTAGCTATGTTTAATTAATTCAAACGATAAGAACGTAATTGGAAGAATTAATTACTTAAAAATAAAACATGAAGATTAAGGGCTTACATTGTTGCAAATTCTAACTTGTTTGAAAAACTCTCAATTTTTGTGCTCTTTTATGAATGATTGAATCAATGTATGAATGAATAAATAATACTAATGACAATGTGTTTATATAGAGCTCAAAACCGACTTAGAAACCGACTAAGGATCGGATTCCCTAAACCCTAACCGACATAAGTAGTGTCTTTGGACTCTGTTGGGCTTTTAAGTCCACTCGTCGACCGAATAGTTTGCTCGGTCGACCGAGCCTTCACCGCTTCTGGGCTCCGTCTTCTATCTTCTGCTGGCCTCTGTCTTGTCCTGGATCTTTAATTCCTTCTCCGTAGTCCGTCCATAATGCTCACTGTATTTATCATACAAAAACATAGTTTGTAATACCAAATACTTGATAAATTACCGAAATGCATAATAATAAATCGTAACACGGGGTATATCTAAATTAGGCACTTAACGACTTATTATCACTCTCTTAAGGTTATTTTACATCAAAATCAAGGGTAAAGATTGCAGAATAATGGGTACAAATCGACCGTCATCACAGTGTTATATAAACACAGCAAATTTGGATCAGCTGACTGATATGTATTTTAGCAGACTAATATTCACAGGAATCTGCTGAGTATATATTTCGATTTAAATCAAAGATTACATTGGAAGAATACAAGGATAAGGAAAGATAACCCCTTCTGATTTTGTCAAAGAAATCAATGGTTAAGATTAAAGGGACGTTGGAAGTAAACAGTGCTTTATCCAATGGATACAAGTCAAAGGATGGACCGATCAGAAATCATCAAAAAAAAGCGATCGACAAAGTCGTCGATGATACTATGTATAGGGACAGAATGCAAGTCAAGAAAAGGACAAGTCTGAAACGGCTATATTTGAATTTCAAATATAAGTCACAAGGATTCCTACCTATAAATAGAGGACTCCTAATTCAGATACAAGTGATGAAAATTAAGAATCTATCTTGAGCTATCAGATTTCAATCGATCAAACACCCTGCTAACCCTACTGAGCATAAAGCTACTGATCCCGTAAAATTCTTCAAGTGTAATCTGCTTTCAAGCTACATCAATTTTACTCACTTGAAGACCTCAAGCTGCTGATCATTTCATCCTGATCAAGCTACTGAAAGCTGAATCACTTACTTGATTCAAACTTTCTTTTACAAGAAATCTACTGAAGACAGTGAAGCATTTGTGGGTGTCTAGGACTGTTGTTTGTGGTGGAGCTGGTGAAGAGGCAATCCTACCCCTCAAGGACCAGTGGAAGACTTTGGAGCAGCAATCCTACATGTTCCCAGTGTTCAGTTTGTGATGCCATAGTTATTGGTGAAGGACAAGCAACTTAGGGATTTTTGTAACTGCTACCTCAAGAATCTCTAGTGAATTACCTCCAACATCACAGGAGAAGAGTGGACTGACAGGATTACACCACCTGGAACCACTATAAAAATTGCCAACTTACTTTCTGCATTTATATTCTGCATGTTGTATATTTAGCACATCAATCTACTGAACTAGCAACTGATTCACACACATACACTACTGAGTATCTAATACTTGGTATCATATTTTAACAACAAGTAATAAGGCTTAATTTAAATATATTCCACTGCAACAAATTCAGCAAAGACAATAGTCAGCAGACTACTAAGTATCAGCAGACTACTGAAGTTGTTGAGTTTGTTAACTCCAAAAGTTTTAAGTGTTAAGTTTGTTCACCCCCCCTCTAAACTTAACCAAAGCCTTTTTACGGGACCAACAACTGGTATCGGAGCAGTGCTTCTGTTTTGAAGTAATCCTACTTGTTGTGCTTGAGAAAATACTTTAAAAACCTTTTCAAGTTTCTGATTTTCAAAGCTTTGCATCATGGACAACAACCAGTATGCTAGAACAATGTTGATGTGTTCTTTAGATCATTTTGATGAGTATAAACGTCGTATGCAGACTCATCTAGTTGCAACACAAGATGAAATGATGGATGTACTGACTGATGGACCCCTGCAAATCACAAAATCCATAATTGTGGATAATGAAACTCAGTACATTCCAAAGCCAAAGAGAGAATGGACAGCTGAAGATAAAAAAAGAGAAAACCTCAACAATATTGCTATTGATATCATATACAGAACCTTGGATAGCAATATGTACATAAAGGTGAAAGATTGCAAAACTGCAAAAAGAACTTTGGGACAAGTTGCGATTAATCAATGTGGCAACACGATGCTATCAAGAATAACAAGATCAGTGTGGCAAAGAAGAAGTTCCAGGAGTTCAAAATGAAACCAAATGAAACTATTGAACAAATGGATTCAAGATTCAATGCAATCATGGATGAACTCACACTACTGAGTGTGAAGTACTGACAAGAAGAAGTCAATTCAAAAATCTTGGAAGCATTACCTGCAAAAGAAGTTTGGGAGATGAAGGTGACTGCCATAGAAGAAAAGGGAAGCCTACATGAAGAGGACACCTTCAAATTGTTTTTATCTTAAGGCCTATTAATTCAGTAAGAAACTTGTACCTAAGACTGAAAAAGAAGAACCAAAGACCACTGCTTTGGCTGCTACACATCAAGAAGAAACATCAGGAGCTCAAGATGATTTACTGGATGAGATGCAAGAGCAGATTGCCCTACTTAGCAAGAACATTAGAATGATGAAAACTGGAAAGGGTTTTCCAAGGAATTTCACAAAGAAATTCAGTGAAAAGAAAAAGGAAGAATCAAAAAAAGACAATGATTACTTGTGCTATCATTGCAAGAAACCAGGACACTTCAAACCTGACTGTCCTGAACTAAAATAGAAAAAAGAACCTAATTATCTTTGCTTCAATTGCAAGAAGCCTGGACATTTCAGACCTGATTGTCCAGACCTACTGAAGACCAAAAGCCAACAAAGAAGATCTGGCGAGAAGGCTATGGTTGCTGAAGATGAATCAGGATATGAGGTAGAATCAGAAAAAAGAAATGAATCTGATGATACTGCACTTGTTGCTGATATGGAAGATTATGCTTTAATGGCGAATATGGATGAAACAGAGGAGGTATACAATTCTGTGTCTATTAACACTCCTGCTGGAAGTGATTGTGAACCAACTTGTGGTTCTAATCATAAAAATTCTGACGATGAAGAAACTTTGGATGCCATCCTTAATCAACTAAAGATAATACAATCTGGTTATGAGATTGTGAAGGCTGAAAAAGAAGCTCTTCAAACAGAAGTTGATAGATTAAAAGCTGAATTAAGAATTGTCAATGGTAAGGAAAAGGAGTTTAGACAGAATCAACACAAGTCTACTGAGCATACAGTAGCTACTGAATCTGCTGAACAATCTTGTTCCTCCACTACATTCAAATCTGGAAAGCCCTATGGTGATAGAACATGCCTTGGATTTGGAACTCAACAATCCAATAAGAGTGGATCCAGTAAGGTTACTGAACCTAGTACCAGAATTGGTCTTAAGTTTGTACCTGCACAAGATCCAACTCCAAAAAGGGTTGCTGAGGTAGTGAAGCCTACTGAGAAAACTTCAAGAAAGCAATATTAGAAGCCAAAAAGGTCAGCAGCACCTAACAAAAAGAATAAATCCAAAGGTAGGACTGATGTACCTTCTAGACCTACTGATAGCAGACATGCTACCAAGTCTGCTGGACCACAAAAGGGTAAAAATCAGAGATATTCCAAGGATAAGAATCCTAAATCTAGAAATGTCAATCATACTAAGGATACTTATCTCAGGGGAAAAGGTAGGCTGTTCTCTACTGATGATGATTGGAATATTCTTGTCTCTACTGCTAGAAACAACAGATATAACCATACTGCTAAGGTAAAACCTTAGCAATGGACTCAGTAGAGGACTCAACAGAGGACTTATACAAGACCTCAGTAGGGACCTCAACAGACTCCATATTATAGGGCTATTCCGAACAAACAGCAAACCAATGGTTATGCTAATGCTTCTAACAATAGAAATCACTTTAAACAGCATCACATACCAAAAGGCCAGAAAGCATATATGAGTCCTACACAACCAAAAGTTAGACCATATGGATGTGTCAAATACATGTATGAACAAAAGTATGACACTTTTCAGAGAAGACCTTATGGAATCTTGCCAAGGGTCATGCTTACCACTGACCATCATGGACCCAAACAGTTTTGGGTACCTAAAATACATTAACTTTGTTTTGTAGGGTGTCTGGTACTTTGACAGTGGATGTTCCAGACATATGACAAAGAATAAGCACTATTTGTCAAACTATGTGGCAAAGGATGGTCCAAGAGTGAACTTTGGAAACAAGAACACACCTGGATATACAAGAGGATATGGCACACTTGTGAGAAATGGATTAACAATCAGGAATGTTGCATACGTTGAAGGTCTGGACTACAATCTACTGAGCACTGAGCAGTTTTGTGACATGGGTTACAAGGTCACTTTTGACAAAGGCATATGTATTGTCATTATTCAAAGAGGCGATCAAGTTGTGTTGGCTGGAAGAAGACAACAAAACATGTATGTTGTGGATTGGTCTACTGTTGTTCCAGAAACATGCCTGATTGTGCATACCAAGTCAGAACTTAATTGGTTATGGCATAAGAAGTTAAATCATCTAATCTTTGATGATATCAATCAGTTGGTGAAGAAGAAACTGGTGATTGGTTTACCTGACATCACATTCAAGAAGGATGCTACATGTGATGCTTGTCAGCAAGGTAAACAAACAAAATCAAGCTTCAAGTCAAAAACAAAGCAATCAACAAAAAGAGTTTTGGAGCTGATACACATGGATCTATTTGGACCAGAGACTCCAACAAGTGTAACAGGAAAGAAGTACACTTTAGTAGTTATGGATGATTATTCAAGATACACTTGGGTAGTATTCATGAACAAGAAAAGTGAAACACTTCAAAAGATGCCTGAACTTTTAAAGAGATTTCAAAATGAGAAAAGTTTGACAGTAGTGAATATCAGATCAGACAAGGGTACTGAATTTCTCAACAAAGTTATAAAAGAATATTGTGAACAAAATGGTGTACTACATCAACTTGCTGCTGCTGGTACACCTCAGCAAAATGGGGTTGCTGAGAGAAGAAACAGAACTTTAAAAGAAGCATGAAGAACTATGATTTGTGAATCTTTATTACCTGAAAGATATTGGGCTGAAGCAGTTAATACAGGATGCTATACAGAAAATAGAACCTCAGTGAACAAGAAGCTGCGGAAGACACCTTATGAAATTTGGAATGGAAGGAAACCTAATATTTCCTACTTTCATCCATTTGGAAGCAAATGTTTTATTCTAAATAATAAGGAGCAATTGAAGACATTCCAACCAAAATCAGATGAAGGATTTTTCTTGGATACTCATCTGTCAGCAAGGAATTCAGGGTACTGAATAAAAGGACACTGAAACATGAGGAAACAATACATGTTGTATTTGATGAACCTAAGTTCACAGGAATGGAAGATGAAGCTTCAGAACCTGCTGAGAATCAACAAGTCACTGATCCAAGATGTATTGATGTTTTGGAAAGAATTAATAAGTTAAAGATTTCTGACTCTGCCCCTGCTGAACACCCTGCTGGAACACTACTGATGCAACAACTGAGGCAGTTCAAGGATCTGCTGAACCCCCTGATGCTACAGCAGACCATACTGAAGATGATGTTCCTGAGAATCAATCTAACCATTGTGAGGAATAAGTCCAGACTAGTAGCAAAAGTCTATTCTCAAGCAGAAGGAATAGATTTTGATGAAACATATGCCCCTGTTGCAAGATTGGAAGCTATTATATTATTCTTGGCATATGCTGCTTATAAAAACTTCAAGGTATATAAGATGGATGTCAAAAGTACATTCTTAAATGGCATTCTGGAGGAGGAGGTCTATGTTCAGCAACCTCCTGGTTTTGAAGATAAAGATCAAGAAGATAAAGTGTACAGACTCAACAAAGCACTTTATGGATTGAAACAATCACCAAGAGCATGGTATGAGACCCTATCTAAATTCTTGGTGGACAATGATTTTACAAAAGGTACCATTGACAAGACTGTTTTCAGAATTAATGAAGGAGACAGCACCCTGCTGGTATGGATTTATGTTGATGACATAATTTTTGGTTCTGAAAATGAACTACTATGTGAGAAGTTTGCTAATCTGATGAAAAGTTAATTCCAAATGAGTATGATGGGAGAAATGAACTACTTTTTGGGTTTGCAAGTCAAACAAATGAAAGATGGAATTTTCATTCATCAAACCAAGTATACCAAGGAGCTACTGAAGAAATTTGGCATGGAAAATAGCACCAAAGTATCAACTCCTATGAGTACAAACATAAGGTTGGATGAAGACAAAGAAGTCAAAGATGTTGATCAGACCCTATATAGAAGGATGATAGGCAGTCTGCTGTACCTTACTGCCAACAGACCTGACATATCCTTTGTTGTAGTTGTTTGTGCAAGATTTCAATCAAAACCTAAGGAAAGTCATTTAGGTGCAGTCAAAAGAATTCTCAAGTATCTAAAAGAAACACTAGATGTGGGAATATGGTACTCAAAAGATGGAAGTTTCAAGGTTATATCCTACTCAGATTCTGATTATGCTGGATGCAAGTTTGATAGAAAAAGCACCACAGGAACTTGTCAGTTGATGGGAAATAGACTAGTTTCCTGGTTTAGCAAGAAACAGAATTCAATATCAACTTTCACCTACTTTGAATATATATATATTCTTCTTTGGAAGTCTGCTTGCAGGTGCACAAATACTTTGGTTAAGGCAATAGTTAAGGGATTATGGAATTGAAGAAAGAGAAATTCCTATAATGTGTGACAACACAAGTGCTATTGCAATCACAGAAAATCCTGTGTTGCACTCAAGGACCAAGCATATTGATGTGAGACATTATTTTATAAGAGATCATGTTGAAAAGAAAGATGTGGTGGTTCTTTACATCCCTATAGAAGATCAACTTGCTGACATTTTCACTAAACCATTGGATAGTGAAAGATTTGCTAAGTTAAGGACAGAACTTGGAATTATAAAAGTTGACTGATACACCTATGATTAGCAATGTATTGGAATTCACCAAGGGGATTAGTCTTTTCTATGATCGGGTGAGCTCACTTAGCAGACTAGTCATTGGTATCAACAATTCCATGTACTTATGTTTGGACAATTGAGCAAATGAAGTTGCCAAGGGGATTGGTCTTTGTCATGTTGGGTGAGCTCACTTGACAGATCAGTCATTGGTATTAAACTTCATCTTGTATTATCAGTTGGACAAAAGCAAGGAGAATTAAAGATCAATAGAGTAAATCTATCAGCAGGCTGCTGAGGCCTCTTTGTCATCAGGCTGCTGAGCCAAGTCTACTGATGACAAGGCTACTGAGAAATAAGTTACTCAGTCAAACTTAAATAAAAGTCAAAAAGCAAATAACCGGGATATCTACCTTATCTTTATAACCACAGTTATAATATCCAACGGTTACACCTCGTCATGGGAGAGTTAATGGGACACGTGGCAAGATCACATTAATTCCAACATTAATCGTGGTTAATGCTACAGTACGTGTACAGTACGGTTATGGCAGTTTCCAGCCACTTGCCTCTATATATTTGCAGATACTCACAGCAAAGATACTTGCATATTTAAGATTGATTTTCTATGAGAATATACAGTGTGAACACAGATTCTCTATCTTTATTCTTCATATTTTTCAATCAAAAATGGCGGATAAAAGTGATGTTCAAATTGGAACAAGTCAGAGTGTGAGAGGTTAAGTTACTGACTGTCACACTACTGAACTGGCTATCAACGTAGGAAGACGAATCAGAAGGATTGATGGTCTTGAAAATATTATCAACAGGAGATTGGAAAGAATTTCCTATGTCAATGTTCTGGAATTTTGGAGGAACGTTGTTACACATGAAGGAAGAGAGGCCTTCACTACAATTTTTAATGGCTAGAAGATTGAAATTTCCTCAGATCTACTGAGAGAAGTTTTTCACTCTGGACCTGGAAATGGTGCTCCTACCAATCCAAAGGCAATGAACCTACCCAGAGTAAAGTTTGTGGATGCAATAAAGACTGAGGAGTCAGTGCCATCATCAGTAAGCATTAATGTGAGATATATTGGTTATGAATATAATCTGCTGAGCAAGCTTATTGCCAAAAATATCTTGGGATTCAGTGGAAGTTTAGATACACTGTCTGGATCAAAGATAGATCTACTGATCATTATCTGTAGAAGTTTAAAGTTTGATTGGGCTGGATTCTTTATACACTATATGAAGAAGGTGTTTACAGATGACAGAGATGGTGTAAGGAAGACCAAAACGAAACCTCTAGGTCTACTGATTCAGACCTTGCTGAATCATTTTCAGATACCTGATGTGGAATCTGAGAGAATCAATAAATCCATGTACAAGCCAGAAATTGCTACCCTATTCCTAGATTAGATGATGATGAAGATGAGAGGCAACTGAAAGTGATAATGGTGATGAAAATGATGGTGGAAAAGAAGAAAGAACAAAACTTAGACATGATGTGCAACCTACCACATCAAAAAGAATCAAGAAGAAAAGAAAGGCTGCTGATACAAGAAAGATCACAGAAGTGTTAAAGCCTAAGAAGACAAAGAAGCAGACAACAGAGACTGTTGAGTCTACTGAGGGTCTAGAAGAAATTGAGGTAACTGACCCTGTTGAAGTAACAAGGAAGAAGTATGCTGCTGATATTCTTGAAGGAGCAACAGAAGGCAGATAGTAGAAAGAGGAAAGCTACTGAAGTAGAGTCTGAGCAAATTTCCAAAAGAATGAAGGAAATTGCTAAGAAAAGAAAGCATGGAAAAGGAAAGGAACTGAAAGTTCTTGAAGAACAAAGGGTAGAAGAAGAGCAAGAGGCTATTGAGGATGAACCCTTAAAAATTGTTAGGCCTACGGAGACTGGAGAGGTTGTTGTTGAACAACCTGCTGAAGCTACAGAAGTTGTTGTTGAGCAACTTGTTGAAGAACCACAGCAAAACCACCGAGTCTCTTTTTGTGTGGAAGTTGAAACCTTGGTACAGGACCCTGCAAGTTCTGCAAGAATTCAGGGGGAAGAGTAAGTTATTGCTAACCCTGCTGATGAGCATGTTAGTCAGGGTGAACCAAGTGTTGAACAGATGGAGGTAGTAGGCACTAATGTACAATCTGAGCAACCTACTGACCTTGAAGAATCTCTTGAATAAACTCCTAACTTACTTGTTGAGACCTTTGGAGGTCAGCAAGGTACTCAAACTGCTCCCAGAAGGCCAACCATGCCCTTTGAAAGTAAGGAAAGGAAGAAGAAAGAAGGGTATGTTGATCCAAAGCTCAAGCTGGTGGCTAACTACTTTCAATGGAAGTTTGGGTTTTACAAAAGACAAAAGCCAGCAGCAGAGCCAATGACAGATTTTGAGGAATGGGCTTTTGAGAAGTTGGGAGTGGATAATTTACTTGATCTGATTGATACCACTTTGTTGGAAATGAGATTGGTGGATCTCATTGATGAGCAAAAGAAATAAGAGGGTATAAAATTCAGGGATCCTAGAGATGGATCAGATAGTGATGATTCATCATCATTTGACTCGGGTGATGATCATCCATTTGGTCCAGGAGAAGTCAGTGGGACTGCGTTTATAAATGAACCAAGTATAGAACAGTCCACTGAAGCTGGGAGGTCTGCTGAGGGCCAGCGGACTGGTCAAATGGGTGAGGATATGGGAGATCTCACCATTGAGAATTTGGAGGCCCTGATCAATGATGGAGTAAACCTTAGAAGTACCAGGATGGTTGGTACATCTGATGATTTCAAGGTTGTGGAGGATGACATGAATCCTGAGCATCAGCAGATTGAAGATTTGATTGAAGAAAGAGTTATTGCGCATAGTGAGCCTGATGTCAGTTCTGAAGACTCAAATCAATATCAAGATTGGATTGACACTCAGGGCACTATCTCTAAATCTGCTAAGGCTCTACATCAGATTGCTGATGCTAGAGGATGTCTAGAAGAAAATATGGCTGAATTCCTTGCAATTCTTGTACAAAGAGTGCTGATCACTGAGGAACAAACAGTGGTAGCATAGAGGTTAGACATGGTGATGGGATTTGAAGGATCACCATTGTTATTTGAGGAGGTTCAGGCTGCTGAGGTACATACATCACCTGAACAAAGGTCGGAACGTTTGGTACAGGCTGCTGAGGATCAAACAGCACCTGGACAAAGGTTGGAACAATCTATGGGTTTGGAGGAAACCCCTGCTTTGATTGAAGAACAGGCTGCTGTAGTGGAGCCTACTGGAGGAAAGGACCCTGAAGGGAAGGATGGTTAGCATACTGCTGTTATTGATGAGGATGAGCAGCTACTGGACTATGACTTCAGTGATGAGGAGTTTCAAGTGCCTGAAGAAGAACTTATTGATGATGAACCACAACAGGCATTTGTACCTATCTTTGAGGAACCTGCACAAGATCCTATAATGGAAGACATTCTTGGTGCTATGGTTGAAGAAGGTCCTGCCCCTGCTGGATGGGACATGAGTAGAGCCATGGTTGTCAACAGACAGAGGGCACAATACAATGTGGAAGAGCCTGCTGATGAGTCTGCTGGACATATGGCTTGAGGAGTGGCTGGTGGAGTACCAACACATGTATTGGATGAGTTGAGGGCTGTCAGAAATGACATTACAAGTTTAAGAACTCAACTTGACCGGCAAGAGCAGAGGCTTGAAGACTTGATGAATTTAGTGGAGAATAGAGGAAGAACTACTGAAACTGTTGCTGCCAATATTACTTCAACTCAATATGCTCTTGCTGACCTTACCCAAGATGTGAGAGGGATTAAACAAGGAATTACAATGAAGGACAAGTTTTTGAAAGATCAATTTGCCTCTACTCAACAAAAACTTGATAAACTTGATGAGGCACCTAAGCCTGTTGTGGCTGAGCCTGTTGGAACACTTAACCTTGCTGGATTGGATCCTAAGTTTACTGAGAGGATCAATCTACTGGAGCAAACTATGCAAGAAAGGATTACTACAGTTGACACTAGAACTGAAATTATGGAGGGACAACTGAGTAATCTAGTTATCACACAGGAGAGTGTTCATGGCCTGCTGTCCCATTTTGTTGATGATGTCAGTAAAGGGGAAGAGAACCAAATAGCAGTAGCAAAAGAGGCTGCTAGGATTTTTGCAAATAAGAGATGGGAAGCTGACACCAATGCCTACAAAGAACCTGCACCTGGCAGAATTCCACTTACTGATGATCTTCTCAGAGAATATAAGAAGCTCTACAATAACAAAAGAAGACCTTATAATGATAAGGGCTTTCATAAGGGACTCAATTCCTTTATGGGGCTTAATTTTTGGGAAGCCAGAGTCAAAGCTCTTAGATCTTCACACAGGGGTGGAAGAGGTGGTAGAGGTGGAAGGAGTCTACCTACTACATCAGCTAAAGATTCACTGAATGAATTCAAGGAACTTTACATACGTTTATGCTTTAGAGTACATCAGATCAACCTTACTCTTTCTGAAGCATGGAAAATGGTGGAAAGATGTGAATCCCCACATTGATTTTTCTCTTATTGAAAATGATTGCATGAGACAAATTGTTAGAGAAATAAGAGAATATCATTAACAGCAAGAGAAGGAGAGGCAAGAGAGAGAAAGAAGAAACTAGATCAGCATACTTATCTACTTTATTTTATTGTTGAATCTAGACTGTAATACTTTTGAACAAATTTGATTATAATGATAAATGACTGAATTTGTTCTGTTTTTGTTTTTTTACTCTTTTTGCTTTGCTGTAAGGAGGGTATTAGCATCATCACCAAAAAGAGGGAAATTGTTGGACTTATTTTTAAGTTTTAGTGATGAGTGTCAGACTAGCTGTTATAGAGCAAAGGCAAAATGATGTCTAGATCAAATGTATGTATTTATTAGAGTTTGATCTTGTATAGGTTTGGTCAAACAATCACTGTAAAAGGTCAGTTGAGTTTCATCAGCAGACCTGTCTAGGTCAGTAGGGTACCTGAGTCAATAGACTAGTTTAGGAACCTGCTGAAGACTGAAGGCTGAGGGTTCAAACTCAGTTATTGAAGGCTAAGGGATCAAACTTAGTATTTAAAGTCAAGGATATGGAATCAGAATTTAGGGAAGTCTGTGATGACCTAAACAGATTACATATACCTTGTGTACAATGTCTAAGTTCCACAAGTTAAATTATGATTGGAACTTGGTTATAATTAAAATGGTGTAATCTAACTTAAGAATAAAAAGTTAGATATAAGAGAAGTCAGCTGCAGTGTTTTATAAACACAGCAAATTTAGATCAGCTGAGTGATATGTATTTCAGCAGACTAATATTCACAGGAATCTGCTGAGTATATATTTCGATTTAAATCAAAGATTACATTGAAAGAATACAAGGCTAAGGACAGATAACCACTTATGATTTTGTCAAACAAATCAATGGTTATGATTAAAGGGACGTTGGAAGTAAACAGTGTTTTATCCAATGGATACAAGTCAAAGGATGGACAGACTGTAAACTGTCAAAAAGCAGTCTGACAGTGTCAGTACTATGTACAGGGACAGAATGAAAGTCAAGAAAAGGACAAGTTTGAAATGGCTATATTTGTATTTCAAATATAAGTCTCAAGGATTCCTACCTATAAATAGAGGACTCCTAATTCAGATACAAGTGATGAAAATTAAGGATCTATCTTGAGCTATCAGATTTCAATCGATCAAACACCCTGCTAACCCTACTAAGCATAAAGCTACTGATCCAGTAAAATTCTTCAAGTGTAATCTGCTTTCAAGCTACATCAAGTTTACTCACTTGAAGACCTCAAGCTGCTAATCATTAAATCCTGATCAAGCTGCTGAAAGCTGAATCACTTACTTGATTCAAACTTTCTTTTACAAGAAATCTACTGAAGACAGTGAAGCATCTTTGGGTGTCAAGGACTGTTGTTTGTGGTGGAGATGGTGAAGAGGCAATCCTACCCTTCAAGAACCTGTGGAAGACTTTGGAGCAGCAATCCTACCTGTTCCAAGTGTTCGGTTTGTGAAGCCATAGTTATTGGTGAAGGACAAGAAACTTAGGGATTTTTGTAACTGCTACCTCAAGAATATCTAGTGAATTACCTCCAACATCACAGGAGAAGAGTGGACTGATAGGATTACACCACCTGGAACAACTATAAAAATTGCCTACTTACTTTCTGCATTTATATTCAGCATATAGTATATTTAGCACATCAATCTACTGAACTAGCAACTGATTCACACACATACACTACTGAGTGTCTAATACTTGGTATCATATTTTAACAACAAGTAATAAGGCTTAATTTAAATATATTCCGCTGCAACCAATTCAGTAAAGACAATAGTCGTGAGACTCACCGAGTATCAATGAATACCGAGTGATCGCCAGATCTTTGAAGTTCTTTGAGTTGTTAACTCCAAAAGTTTTAAGTGTTAAGTTTATTCACCCCCCCCTCTCTAAACGTAACCAAAGCATTTTTAAGGGACCAACAGTGTTTGTTCTGAACATAGTCTCCATTGAAGGGAACCGTGTGATCAAATGTCATTCTGTTATTGTCTGAACCATGTGATTATGAATCATATGGGTGATACATATCTTATCTAAAGATTATTAAAATACCCTTTTATGAAAAAGGTAATAAAGTCTAGAAATTGACAATGAATTATTGCTCATTACTATTCCACTATTTTAGAAATAGTCATATGTACTTAGTAAAGTACAAGTTTTGGAAAGCCTGAAAAGTTCAAGCTGGTACGAACATGAGCTTGATAAGCTGCTTAAGAATTAATCTTCAATTGGATTGAAAAAATTAACTCCTAAAGGGTGTTTCAGAATTTGTCTAAAAGGAATCATATTCTCCCTTAAAGGATACCAATTTAGGATATGCAATTAGATATGTTTCTAAAATGGAAACAACACTTTATATGATAAAGATGTGACTTAAGTCATGCGAAGTATCCCTTGTCTGTTGTGGGATAATGCCCTCGTTTGATCCAAAGAATGAGGTTGACTAAATTCCATATCAGATTTGGAAGAAGATGACATCAAATCCATCTTAACAGATGATTTAGGGTTGTCGTGCTTCTATCAAGCAGGCAGTGTCTGAAAGGCTTGGAGCCTAGTATGACATGTGAAAGTTTGTGGAATATCATAGCATGTATGCTAGATATTATGTACTTACCCATGGAGCAAAAGTTTTTTTCTTCAGACATGATGTCTTCTAGATTAGTGTTTCTAACAAAAGAAACAGTGAGAGTAGATTTACATCTCAAAAGTAGTTTGAGAACCACAAGGAGATATTCAACCGTTGGAATGTGAGCTGGTGATCACAACATAATTAGTACTATAAATATAGCCCTATCTACCCCGAATTATGCTCTATTGATAAATGATAGTCCGATTATTGTATGAAATATGTGTCGATTGCCTAGTGTCGGTTCCTTGAGTATTAATTCTGCATCTTTATATTTTATCCCGATATTTGGTACTATTTTGTCTCGTTTGATGGGATTTTCAGGAGTACCTTATAATGGAGCCGAACACTAAGTGGATCGGATTAAAAGAAAACATTTGGCCCAAGCCAGGAAAAGTCTGTTTGACGTCTGCTGGACCAGAGGGAAGCAAAATAAAGGCCCGAGGCTGCGGAAACCCTTGCCGCAGCCGCAGCAACTTGGAAGACATGAAAAAAAGAGTTGTAATATGTGTTAAGTCGGTTAGGGTTAGATCTACTAGGTCGGTTTTACAGCTCTATATAAATGATGTGCCAGTTTATTGTAATATATGACTCATATGCATAAAATACACTTTTTCATATCTTATCATACAATTATTTTATCTATGAAATAAGGACTTTCATATTTAGCTTTTGAGTTCATTTCTTGGTTATCTCCTCCAATCCGTCAACTAGCTTAAGTTGAACTAGCTAGATCCGCCATTTATAAATGTATGAAACTTTGAACGTTCCTTCGTGTTTTAATCATTTTAGATTAAGTTAGATTAACGTGTTGTAAATTAATCTGCATGTCTAAACAAATCATAACTAACTAGAATAACCAGAAAAGAACGATGTAGATTTCGGAATTAAGAACCACCACCGTGGGGACAACCTTTAGGTCCCCCTAATCTGAAGATTCAGCGTCAGCTACATTGATCAACAAGTTTAATTGACAGTAGGTTAGATCTGGCCAATCCGTTTATTGTATTCGTAAATAAACATGAAGGACGATAAAGTGAAGTGTTAGTTTGGACATAGTCTACTCAATCCCTAGGAACGTGCAAGTCAATCCGCAATAGCTTCTTAGGGAGGTTCTTGGTTTTGTACCGGAATTTTTGAAAACATATTGCGTGTGGGTTAATACAACCAACGAAGGAGGTTAACTACACATAGACGTCTGTTGTCCTTTCAAAGGAAGTAGATAAGATTAGGAGATTGCACCCGTAGCTTAAAACTGAATTAAACACATGTTCTGGTAATACTAAGGAATTATGAGGAAAAGTAGACATAAGGATTAATCACACCAAGTTAGGAGACCGGAGAGGAGAGATACACCAGTTCCTTTTATGTCATTATGTTGGTCTAGGGACCGTTATATGTCTCCTTGTTTAGGTTTAATAGTCATTATCAATGTTGCATTGTCTCTGTCGAATCGACCTTGACTCGCACCTACTATACTACGATTGACCTAGTACTCTTGTTAGTATTTCATGCGTATTATTGGCTTACATGCGGATCAAGTTTTTGTGGCCGTTGCTGGGGACAATGGCCAATATAGATAATAAATTAATTAAATCTAATTAAGAATTTTGGTTTCTATTTGCTACATCAATTTAGAGTCAATAGTTTGATCTGTGCCAATCCTGTAGAGTTTACGATCAAAAAAAGAGAAACAGCTCCCGGGGCGGCGACTCATTCTGCCACAACTGTGAGTGCTGCGACTCAGATTCTCATCACTTCTTTGTTTTTCTGTGTTCACCCCTGTATGTTTTTAGTTAGTAGGTTCGCTGCAGTTTGGTTTAGAAATTCACTAACAGTGTTTTTGTTTTGTTTCGTCTATCTTGTAGGATAAAGAACGTTTTCGACATCGACTTAGAAAGATCAAGAGAATTCGAAGTCAACTAGCACCATGCTGTGAACTGTTTCGAAAGTCATCCATCTCAATGTACCCAGGCTCAAAGGTACGATAGTAGTATAAAGATGAAAAGAAGAGAGTAGAATTGGAAAAGGAAGCAGCCAGAGCTGAGAAGGAATACAAGTGATATCGCCCAGGTGAGTTTTCTATTGAGTTAATTGATATATCCTCGACTGATTCTGATCCAGGGGAGGATCCCGACACCATGTTTTATGAATCTAAGGATTACATGTATTCAGACACTATAGTCAAGTTAGGAGACCCTAGTACCTTTAGACTCCCAGTCTTGATCAATGAAGCATCTCTAGGATTAGGGATGTGCCACTTCGTCTCTAGTTGCAATATCCTCCCTCTCCCCCTCTGTATATACGCAAAATTCAAGGTCGAGATGGATGAAGTGCAAAGTATGCTCTTTGTCCATTGTGAGGTCGATAGGGTCACTAGTAAACTAAGAGACTGTGAGATCAGAGTGGGAAGTTTTGTCTTCTCAGCTGACCTCATAGTCTTGGACATACCCGATGATCCCAGTGCTAATGTTTTGTTAGGGTGTCCATTCTTGTCCACCAGTCAAGCTGTTATGGATTATGATAACGGTGACATCACACTTAGGGTCAATAACAATGCTAAAACTTATACGATCCTAGAACCGTTACCAAACCGACCAGGAGAGTGTTGTGTAAGCTCAAGTTCTGAAGAGGTCAAAATCATAGAGATAGAGGATATATGAGACAAATGGAAGAAAGTGGTAGTAGAAAGCTGAGAGCAGGAATTTCTAACAGTGCTACTTCACGAGAGAGAAGAAAAGGTTAACAATAATACGCCGAGGGAGGCAGTCATTGTTGATGAAAGAACCCAGCATAGTGATGGTTTGAGATCAACAATGGAAAAAGTGAACTCTTTGCACAACAAAGGTAAATCTTGAGGTAGACAAAGGAAGCCGAGTACACCGGTGAAGAAGGATGAGAGTGCAAGGCCGAAGGCTCCAAGTTTCGTTAATAAGGTTCGAGAAGTAGCTCTTCTAGGTAGCAAGGAAGAATGCTTCTACTTGGGTGTAAAAAGCCCGGGGAGAGCATTGGTGGAGAAAAACGGAAGGCGTACATGAGTGCCTCAAGGGTACATGTTTGGTGTTCTAAAACATTAAAATCCGACTAAGTGGGAGTCAAAAGAAAGTCAAGCTGCAGACTCTATATTCAGAACTACTGCTTACCTTTAGTATAAGAGAGTCAAATAAAAGTAGCTGGAGTAAACAACAAGCTTTTTTCATCCTACCACATCCCGAAGTTTCATACTAAAGGATGTTGGGAAGGTTTTTTTTACTTGTTGGGCAATCCGGTGAAGTAAGTTAGAGGAGTCGGAGAGAAAATACAAAGAATACAAATGACTTAGTATATGAGGAGTCAATTTTGAAATGATTAATTGTCAAGGATTGAATGAGAAGTGAAGTTGTACCAAAGTTTTGAGGAATATGGGAGAAGGACACTCACGCTACTGCAAGACTTCCTCACGCAGCCGTGAAAACAACTAAGTCCAGTTCCTGATGTTTGACTAAATTCTAGGAACTAATGCTGGCGCGTGGACCCCACGCGCTGACTGAACATCTGATTGGTACAGTCAGTCGTCCCATCCTACCTTCACATTACTCTACCTTTTCCTCTTCCCCATAACTCCACCACTACTCCACTTAACCTCAATCCCATCAAATCCTCCCTCAATCCACTCACTCGCCCTTAATCCTTCCCACTCTTTCATACAACCTTTTCAAATTCAAACAATTTCAAATTTCAAACTCACTCCACCTCTTTCCTTTATAAACCACCCTTCACCTTTATCATATTCTATCACAACTAACATTTATCCTTCTCCTTCTTCATCATAAATTTTGGCCAACACCACCACCATCATCTCTAAACCACCACCAAATACCACCATTTTCATAACTAAATCCCACATTTTCCCTAAATTGCCAATTCAAATTCCGATTTATGCAAATTGATTTCATCTCAATTCATTTAGAATTGCAGAGAGTTTCCAGAATTCAGAACCCAGAAATTCAAAACTCGGGAAGGAACGAGACCCTGTCGCAGCCACAAAAGCAGTGTTCAGCGTAAACAGAGACCAGTTCAGGATATTCTACGGCTGGTAGAGGCAACCCCATCCTGAGATGTAGAGGAGAACAACATAGAGTTTAGTGCGATGCCATGCCAACTATTAATGGCGTCGACCAATTTGCCTCTGTTGCTATCTATGAGTCATTTCGGACACATCAGAACGCACGACCGGTTGCTAAGGAAAGAGGCGTCGACCTCAATGATTGTGGTGACATCATACCATGTGCTCTGGAGCACTATGGTATAGTGGAAATGGCCCTCATTCTGCCAACATTCAACGCCACCATTGTCCGTAAATTATATGCCTACGTAGCGGCCAACCCCGAGTCTAATGTAGCAATTCTTCAAGGGGCCCACATTGATTTCTCTGTTGAGAGTATTAGTGCATGCTATGGCAAAAAAAATGCCTCACTTCATGATGAGAAGTTCACCGCTTCCACTAGAGAGCACGATTTAGAGCGCCTACTGCGTATTGTTGAATACTATACTGTAATGTGCAGTAGAACTTCGGTGCTAACAATTTGTCCACTACCTTCTATTCCAATGAGCTAGCTTAAGACGCTCGTATGCTACATAGATTTGTCATAACTCATCTCCTGCCAAATGCTCACGCAGATACAATAACATGTCGACAGGAAGAGCTCATGTACTATCTCGATATTTAGAATGACGTGAACATTGGTCTGTTGATGCATCAGAGGATTCGACAGGTTGCCGGTACTAGGAGAGAGATTTTTCCATATGGCAACCTTATTGATGCACTGGTGATGGCCGTAGAGTGCCCAGTTCTAGCTGGTGATGACAGAGTTGAGCCCCTGCCGATCCTTGATAGAGAGACATTCACCAAAATAGACAGGCACAATAGACGGCCAGTGTTACAAGCATAAGGACGTGCCAGGCCTTAGCAAAAATTTCAGGCCATGGTGACTCGAGAGTTAGCAAATATACGGGGCATGGCATATCTTCTTCGGGACCGGCCCTTCTAATGCTCCCCCCGCCTCTTGTAGACGAAGACTACGAGGACATTGACTTTGATTATGAGCCTCGTTCTAGTTTTTTTGTAGTATTTTCTTTCCATTGTTGTTTTTCTTTTCTTTTTATTTATTTTCTCGGCTTTGTAAATTATGGCTTTTTTATTTTTAATTTATAATTGTTTTGAATGGCTTAAATTGTTTGCACTTTTATTTAACTTTCTTACTTCCATTTCATATTTCATCATGTTACTCCGAGTGTTGGCCATGTTTTGTATGTTAGATTTTTTTCCAAGTAGATATTTCGTAGACTTTCGATGACCTTACTCCCGAGATATAGATTCATTTACCTCGCTCCATGCTTAACAAGCTAAGTTCCTTTTTGTTTTTAATCCTTTCATCATTGGGGACAACGCGTCGATTAAGTGGGGGTAGGAATGTCACTCAGCTTTTGACTATTCATTTCATCAATTCTTTGACTTGTCACGATTCCTTTTGATGCATTTTTCAACAACTAGTCTTTTTGAGTCAATTTATAACAAGATCGCAAGGTTATGATATCTTTGAAATGTTGAATTTAATTCATTACACTCTGTTTCATTAACGGAATAAAAATCGTCACTTCTGAAGTTGTAGCATATTAACCGCATTTTCTTTTAATGAACCACCTTTTAAGCACGTATAACCCACGATCTCCAGTATGTAGTTGGATGATTGTCGTTTTGACTTGTGTTGAACCTAGTTTCTCGAGTTTTGTTCTACCTATGGTCATTTAGGTCAAGTTGTGGATTCTATAAGGGCTAAGGAAATACGGATTCGGTAGTTTATCAAAGTGTAGACCGTGAGGATAGATAAATTTTTTGAGTGTTTACTTGCCAATAAAAGAGACAAGAAGAAAAATTATTATGATATATATGCTATTTATTTCTCTTTGAAAAGAGGGAAGAAAACTCAGAGCTTATGACGCACGACCCTCGCACAATAAATAGACCGATAAACGTGAACCTCTTAGTAGTACTTGGTTCCCGATCCACCTTGCCCAGTTGACTTGACCTATGCAATGAAAATAAAAATCTAAAGAAAAAAGGGCGTAAAGGATTGAACATTCTCGAGATTACTATCTAGATTATGAGTTGAAGTGATACGAGTCTATCTACTCCATTGTGGTCTGAAGGTTATTGCGCACACACCAGTTCATGGATTGAAAATTGTTTAATGTATTACTTATGGATATGAGTCGACAGGGTTCTTATGTCGGCCTATGACACTAAGTTGTTTTTAATTAACTTGTATAATGATCCCGGGTTCATTTTCTCTATCCTTTTTGTTCGGGGCGACAAAAGCTAAGTGGGGGGTAGTTGATCGCACCATGATTAGTACTATAAATATACCCCTATCTACCCCAAATTATGCTCTATTGATAACTGATAGTCAGATTATTGTGTGAAATATGTGTCAATTGCCTAGTGTCGGTTACATGAGTATTAATTCTACATCTTTATATTTTATCTTGATATTTGGTACTATTTTACCTCGTTTGATGAAATTTTCAGGAGTACCTTATTATGGAGCTGAGCACTAAGTGGATCTGGATTAAAAAAACATTGGGCCCAAGTTAGGAGAAGACAGTTTGAAGTCTGCTGGACCAGAGGGAAGCAAAAAAATGGCCCAAGGCTGCAAAAACTTGGAAGACAAAAAAAAATAGAGCCGTAATCTATGTTAAATCGGTTAGGGTTTGTTCTACTAGGTCTGTTTTATAGCTCTATATACAGGTTGTGCCAGTTCATTGTAATATACGACTCGTATGCACAAAAATACACTTTTTCATATCTTATCATACAATTTTTTTATCTATGGAAGAAGGAGTTTTTTATTTAGCTTTTGAGCTCGTTTCTTGGTTATCTCCTCCAATCCGTCAACAAGATTGAGTTGATCAAGCTAGATCAGCCATTGATAAAGGTATGAAGCTTTAAATGTTCCTTCGTATTTTAATCATGGATGATTATGCTAAATTAACGTGTTGAAAGTAATCTTCATGTCTAAATGAATCATAATTAACTAGAATAACCAGAGCACAACGATGTAGATTTCAATATTAGGAACCACCGCCGCCAGGGCAGCGACGGTCTATATCGCAGCCACGGGACAACCTTTAAGTCTCCCTAATCTTATGATTCAGCGGGCAATATGCTTATTGTATTAGTAAATTAACATGAAGGACAATAAAGTGAAGTGTTAGTTTGGACATAGTCTGATCAATCCCTAGGAACGTGCTAGTCAATCCACAATAGCTGCTTAAGGAGGTTCTCGGTTTTGAACCGGCATTTTCTAAAACTTATTGCGTGAGGGTTAATACAACCAACGAATGACGTTGACTACACATAGAAGTCTGTTGTCCTTTCAATAGAAGTATATAAGATTAGGAGATTGCACCCCTAGCTGAAAACTGAATTAAACACGTTCTGGTAAGACTAGGGAATTACGAGGAAAACTAGACTTACAGATTAATCACCCTAAGTTAGGAGACTGGAGAGGAGAGATACACTAGTTACTTTTATGTACTTACATTGGTCTAGGGACCATTATATGTCTCCTTGGTTAGGTTTAATAGTCATTATCCATGCTGCACTGTCTCTATGGGATCGACCTTGACTTGCACCTACTATACTATGATTGACCTAATAATCTGCTAGTATTTTGTGCGTATTAGTGGCTTACATGCGGATCAGTAGGCACCACATAGAAATGAGTTGTAGAACATTACTCGACGCATACAAGTATTCTATAAGTCCACAAATAACCACACGCCTGAAAGAGCTACTGGTATGTTCGTCTTGAAGAATGAAGATCTCGCGACTTATACAAGAATGCTTGAAAGGCAAGATTAAGATATATGGCTAGAGCCATAATATCTGAAACAGATTTCATGTGTGATAAATGGGTTATGAACCTGGTATGTCTTACCTAAAGGGAATGTCTCGGAAAGGTGTAGAACATCTTTGTGAAAGACTAACATGGATAGTAATACGATTTTTGTTAAGCTGAGTTGATGGATAAAGTCTATAGGCGTAAACCTTGTAATTACCTTGTTATAGCTACGCATCATGGCTATATGATAGTGTTGAAAATGTTGGGCCAATGGCTTGATGTTCATAGACGATAACATGATGTGTAAGCTTATTACATTCATTTATGTACTCAAACAAGTGTTCCTCTGTATAAGTTCTTTGCTTTGATAGATCAAAAGAGTTTTATTTCATCAAAAGAATGATATGCCTAATGTGCAAAAGGGTTAGTGGGAGTATCACGGTTCTTTAGTAAGGTATTTCAGATCCTTCTCGAAATTGCCACCCCATGATACATTCAATTAATGTTTGGTAGTTCAAGGACTTTATGAAAGCTCTTGGAATGACAGTTCTTATTTTGGAAATAAGAATCTATAGTGATAGATTTAGATACTGCTTAATTATCACAGTTCACCCTCATAGATGGGATGCTAAAAGTTTAGCATAGATCACAACAAGAGATACTGCTAGCCAACATTCTTGGGATCTATCTATGACAGGACGCCAGTCCTAAAGACAATGTGAAAGACGATACTTATAGAAGGTTCCCTTTGCTACCTCAATATGATCCATCATAAGAGTGATCTAGATGTTCATACTTCATCAAAGAGTCATGAGCAAGTATGAAAGTGATTCTGGTAGATGTCAAGAATATCCTTAAAGGTGTTAAGAATGGGTTCTTGGTTTATTGAAACTTGGAATCGAATAAACATAGATATACACATATGCACCCTGAATCTTATGAAGACTGTGGGAGCTATATTCTGGGTTACAGTTGCTTTAATCAAGTGAAACAGTGAGCAGGAAATGTTCTTAGCTAGAGATCACTATAGATTCTACAACTGGGCCAAAATATAGTAGTGCCTTAGAGGAACAGCGGGAGGAGTACATGGATCAAGAATGTTCATTCCTGAACCTTATGCGGTTCTTCCACATTTTATTTATAGATAGTTATGGATTCATGGCATGCAGCAAGGAACAGGGTCTCGTCAGAGATTCATGTGTGTGTTGAGGTGGTTCCCTTTTGACTCGATCATTTGGAGCATGATATGAAGATAGTCTGAGTCCTCACGGATAATGATCTGTTTACGCTTAGGGTTGGTTGCGAGTATTTCATGAGATTCTTGTGTTTCAACTTGGTCTTGTGTGTACGAGTGATTGGCTTTAGGCCAAGTGGGAGATTTTTGAAATAGTGTCGTAAACCCAATCCGGTTGGACTGGATCTGACCGGGTTAGATCATTTTTTGCTTTATGTTTATACATATAATAAAGGAGTTTTCTCTTATTATATATTTGTTCGTTTACCAACGCTTAGATCCGCCTCTACCCAAACTTTTCTGGAACAGATCAATTATGATATTGTATATATGAGAATGCCCCTTGTGTCAAACTGTTAAAGAGAAAACATAATGGTGATTACGGTTGATGATATCTCGACTCACTTTAACTGGTTTGATACTTAAATGTCTCTAGTCATATGTACTATTAAACATGACATTAATAGTACGGTCAGACTGGAACGTATTGGATTTCTTCTATCTTATGAAGATAGAGATAGATCTCGACATCTCATCTATTGAAGTGTAGAGACACTTGGACTGTATGTGGACCTGTATTATTGAATGCGTACGTTAGACTGACCCAGTTACTTTATTAAGTGTCGCATTATGTGGTGGTTGTGTAATTATTCTGAGACCGGAGTCTTCATGGCATCAAGGTGTGGAATGTCCTGCTTTGACACTATTGAGGTTTTCCCTAGCCATTCGGCGATCATGCGGTAGTGATTGGGTATGATACTGAAACAAGCATAGGATTCATGTTGCTCGTCCGGAAATCGCATATCCTAATAGTAGGAGTAAATATCCGAAAAGGCCTTCTTATAAGGAGTGTCTAGCTCTCATGAATCTTTGCAAAGTGGGTGTAAATGATTTACCTCGAGAGAGATTGATATCTAGATTATAAGATACGATCGTTGATGCTTGACACTCGACACACGATCGTATGGCTATTGTAACAGCGATAGGATTTTATTTACACGGTAACCGTTTCACATGAAAGGTTGTAGTCATAGCACTTGACTCTCTCCGATTATTGGGGGTCATGGACGTGTTGCTAGACGCTATCCATGATCGTTAGGTATGAAGGGTATTTTAGTAAATGCATTTTTTGCTTACGGCCAACATATTCAGAAACCTATCGGGTCACACACATATGAATAACTAGCCGGAATTAATTTGTGGTTATAGCGATAACCGGATGAGGATTTGTTTATGCCTACTATAACGTGTTATAGTGATAAATTAATATTGTGGTATTTATTTATTAGGAATAAATATTATACAAGATATTAATTATGTTGATTAATTAGATATATATATATATATATATATATATATATATATATATATATATGTGTGTGTGTGTGTGTGTGTGTATGGCGAAATTTTAAGGTGTATATGATACACATGGATTTTGCAAATTAATTAATCATAGTATTAAATTATTATGTATTAATATTCGATATTAATATGTGTATGTATTTATGTGCGTGTGACATGTATATATGTGATATAAATGTGCACATGTGTAATATATATATATATATATATATATATATATATATATATATATATATATATATATATATATATGTGTGTGTGTGTATATATATATATATGTGTGTGTGTGTGTGTGTGTGTGATATATACATGTGTAAATTGATTTATGGTAATATAATAAAAATATATGCAATATTAGATATTGACAATGTATATTTTGAAAGTATGTAACATAAGATATTAAATTTATGGCAGATATGATTTTAAGGAAAGTCCTTAATAAGATTAAAGAAAGTACTGAGATAATCAATCAATTATCTATTAGATTTATTAAATCCTAATTATATTGGGAAAGTAGTATTTTTCTCCCTACTCCACTCAGTCTAATGGGGTGCACCTCCTCTCCTATTTAAAGGGATTTGTGCCAACTCTTTTGTATCACAATATTATTGCAATATTGTAGTGAAAGAAAGAGAGTGTTTCTTGAGAGAGTTCTATGGGAGGAAGAAAAAACGACCAAGCATTCGACCTTTTCTAGCAGCAGTCTTATGAAGATTCTGGCAGTTGTTCATGTCGATTACCGCTCATGGCCAGACACTTGGACGGCTTGGTGCTTGGACCATCAACCGTAAACGATAAAGCTTTCATCTTTTAGATCATCCAATGTAACTTTCTCATTTACTACTTGCATGTTTGATGCTTAAACGAAGTCAATCCTGGTAAAGAGATAATTAGTTTTAAATTCGGCTGCATTGTCACGTTTATTTCAGAAATATGGAGCTTCAAGTAGAGTCTGCTGAATTGAAAGGCTCGGTAGGGAATAGTCACCACTCAGCAGATCCAGAGCTGGATCCAAACCAGTCTGCTGGACAAGGGTTAGAAGATACTCAAACAGCTGAAATTGGTCAATAGAGTATAGCTCTCAGCAGAGCTAGAAGGACCAATATCAGACCCCCAAGAAGATATGGGTTTGAAGAGGATATGGTTGGATATGGAGTTTAGGTCGCCGAAGAAGTGGATGGTTTTGAACTAAACACTTATAGGGAAGCTGTGACATGTATTGAGGCATCTCAATTTCTTGCTGCCATGGGAGAAGAAATTGAGTCACTTTAAAAGAATAAGACTTGGGATCTAGTCAAACAACCACTGGATAGAAGGGTGGTCAGCTGAAAATGGGTCTTCAAGAAAAAGGAAGGAATGACATCTGCTGAGGGTATCAGATAAAAAGAACGTTTGGTTTCCAGAGGGTTTAGTCAGAAATAGAGGGTAGACTATGAAGAGATATTTTCTCCAGTGGTCAGACATATTTCCATCAGGGTGCTATTAGCAATAGTGGCAATGTGAAGAAAACTTTTCTACATGGAGATGTAGATAAGGAAATATATATGACTCAGCCAGAGGGTTTCCAAGTTCCTGGCAAGGAAGGATATGTTTGCAAGTTGAAGAAGTCCTTGTATGGACTTAAGCATGCCCCAAGACAGTGGTACAAGAAGTATGACAGTTATATGATTCATCAGGGTTATAGTTGAAGCCTATATGATTGTTGGGTTTATCACAACCAGTTGAAGGATGATTAAGTCATCTATTTGATTTTGTATGTGGATGATATGCTGATAGCTCCTGTGAACAAGTCTAATATTCAAGATCTAAAGAATCTGCACAAAGCTAAATTTGAGATGAAGGATATGGGGAATGCAAAGAAAATTTTGAGGATGGAGATCTATAGAGATATATAGGAAGAATGGGAAGTTGTTCTTATCTCACCTGAGGTATATTGAAAAGGTATTATCCAAGTTTAGCATGTCAGCAGCCAAACCTATACACACTCTTATGGCACCAAATCTACACCTACCTGCTGTGTTTGCACCACAGTCAGCTGGGGGGAAGAATACATGTCAAGGGTTTCATATGCTAGTGCAGTGGGCAATTTAATGTATGCCATGGTCTGTACTAAGCCTGATGTGGCTCAGGCAGTGAGTGTTATCAGCAGGTTTATGGCTCAACCTGGAAAGGAACACTAAAAAGCAGTGAAAAGGGTGTTTAGGTACCTTAGGGGTACATCTGATATTGGACTCACAAATGGTGGTGTTACTCAATGTTTTGTCATAGGGTACTGTGATGCTGATTATCCTGCTGATGTAGACACTAGGAGATATATGACTGGGTATGTGTTTACTTTAGGTGGTTCTATGGTAAGTTGGAAGGCAACTTTACAGGGTATAGTGACATTATCTACTCATCAAGCGAGAATACATGGCAATCGATGCGAAGCGACAAAGAAAGCAATCACTGTTAAAAATGGCTAGTCAATGATCAGAGTCTGCATCAAGATCAAGCCAGGGTGTATTGACACGGTCTTAGTGCAATATGTTTGGCAAAAGATCATGTTCATAATGAGAGAACCAAGCACATTGATGTTGGGTACCATTTTCTGATAAATGAGATGAGGGTCAAAGTGGAGAAGATCAGCACTGATATCAATCCCGCTAATATGTTCACTAAACCAGTTCCAATAGGCAAGTTTCAGTTGTGTCTTGACTTGTTGAATATCCGAAGCTGTTAATCTGAATCTGGGACTGAAGGTGGGGGTTCTGCTGAGGTATTCAAATCTGAAGACAAAGAGGAAATATGTTACTAGGTTGTGCATCTGGTCAGTTTGCATGAAGTTGAAGTCAATGTGGAGACTTGTAATGTTCACTTAAACTATGCTACTGAGTTTGCTCAGCTGAATGTGATACTCTGTTGAATCTATGTGGAAACTATGGTCTGGTCAGCAGTGCATGAAGCATCTACTGAGTTTGGTGTTCAGTTGTGAGGTCAGCAGAATTGGTCTAATGAGCATCGTTTGCTGAGTTGGTTCTCAATAATACTTGAGGAACACGTTTCCATGTTTTCCGTTTTGGATAAGGTTACTTTTGGGGTATTTCAGTCATTATCTGGTTTGACTGTTAAGTCGGTTAGGGTTTGATTCCCAAGGCTATAAATACCATTTGTATCTGTTGTATATTGTAACTTTCTTGATAGTAAAATAATCATCGTTTGTCCGTGGAGTAGTCGGCACATTGCCGGAAACCATGTTAAATCTGTGATATTCTTGTTTCTGTGTTTGTTTACTTGATAATTATTTATCTTTACTCACAATCACCATCACTTCTTGATCGATCTGTCATAGGGGGAAAGTTAAGTAGGAGTTTGCTCCTTTGTTTTCCAATTCTTATGGTCTATCTATATCAATCGAGGATAGCTACTTGTAACTTCTATGGTTTCAATTTTCAATTAACAAAGCTCTCTAAGTTTTCATCAAGTGTCAATTTGAATTCTTGTATCTAAGATTTATGAAGGAAGTTGTTGTTTGCATTGATGATTGAAGCCCAAGAATGAGAGGAAAATGGAAAAACTTGCCTCCATGTGAAATGAGAGAACTTAGGCTAAAAGGTAAAAAATAAAAATTAAAAAAAATTTAAAAAATTAAAAAATAGGCTTATTTAGTTTAAGGAGAAAAGACCAAAAATTCATTCTAGCAAATACAATATAAAATAATATTTATAAGTGAATGTATGCAAACATCATCCTTAGATTTGAGTGACGTAGGTTGAGTTGGAAAGCTCGTTCAAAAATGTACGGCTTTCATGCCTCTAAGGTAGATCAAAAGAGGTTGAGATCCCCTACCGTACAAGAAATAATGTGATCCATCCAGTGCACAAACATACAGCTGCCACGTGGAGTATATAAATTGCAGCCGCTGGTTTCTTTTTCCCTTCTTTTTTTTTCCACTCAAAATTAAAGGCGTTGGCATGCTCCATTAAAATAAAAAAATTAAGTGTGCTATTATAAAACTAATACAAAATAAAGAAAGAACAACAAAAGAAAGAAGAATAAAAATAAAGATAGAGAAGATTGCAAAATGCTTTTCTATTATTTCAATGGTATAAGGGAGTATTTATAGTACATTCTAGGGTGTGAATACAATAAATGATAAAAATCGTAATATTACATAAAATCAGCCTGAATCAAATGATATCAATAGACAATCAAAAATATATTACTACATACTACTCCCCCTTGGATGTCTATTGTTCAACAACCAACGAATATGATATGCCTCATTAAAACCTTACTAAGGAAAAACCCAGTCGGAAAAAATCTTAGTTAAGGAAAAAGAGTACATATTTATCTGTGTTAGATTCACTCCCCCTGAACCAAGCATCAATTTAGATCTTTAAAGCACCGCATCCCAATGCTCTTCACCAGTCTATCAAATGTTGCAGTCGGCGGTGTCTTGGTAAATAAATTTGCCAGATTATCGGTTGACCGGATCTGTTGCACATCGATCTCCTCATTATTTTAAAAATCACGAGTAAAGAAGAACTTGGGTGAAATATGTTTTGTTCTACCCCCATTAATATAGCCCAATTCAATTGAGATATTCAAGATGCATTTTCTTCATATAGTGCAGTTAAATAATTTTCATTCTCATCTAGACAATGTCTCAATGAATAAATGGTAGAATTGATTGTCTCGATCGTAGTTTCATAACATATATGTCATGTACTATTAACTTTCCTAGAAAAACCCAGTGGGAAAAAAGACTAGACAAGGTAAATAGTTCATGCCATATGCGTTTCTATGTGTTGAACTGACTGCCTCATTAAAAACCTTTAACTAAGAAAACTCTTTGGAAAAAACTTGGTTAAAAGGAAAAAGAGTACAATCATTGGTTTTAAGACCAAATTCACACAAAATTTTTGAAGTTGTCGCTCTTCCTGACGACAACAATCTTTCAAATGTACGTATTCCAGTATTATGAACACATATTATCCAAAACCGATGTAGGAATAATCTTAGTGAACAAATCTATTATATTGTCACTAGAGCGTACTTTTTCATATCACTCTCTTTTAGAGTTTATTGGATGGTCGAATGTAGAGGCTAATAAGTGTCATTTTCACTACTCAATTATGCAAGACATGCAACACAATCAGCACTGTAATCATATAAATAATGGGGGAAGTAATATAATCAAAATTTGCATGCATATATTTCCACTATCTTGCATCGTAATTTCTTAAAATTTATGACATTAACCATGCATTACTTACATATTTCTTTCTCAATAGGAATCTACTCAACAGGTCATACTACATTCAACATGAATGTTAACGACCTTAACCATATGCATGGTGCGATTGTCATATTAATTCATTTTAAAAAAATTCCATATCAATATTCATGTCCAATGACCCATAAATATGTGGCATGACATATGAAAACTCAACGTTACTGCCAGAGATATTAACTAGCGGAACATAACTATATAATGAGAGCATATATCTGATCATTAACAAACAAATATTTCCAATTCGAGCTCAACCCCAATTGCTGATTTCATTTTTACCTAGTCTGAGTTTTTCTGACACTCTGCTACAGACTTAGGTACTGGATCCAGATAAAAACAATAATAGCAATTAAAGAGGCAATTATGTCGTCGATGACTATGATGTTTTATTATAGATTTCTCCCGTAAATTTCATTGCTAATTCAATATTAGCATAAACCAATTCCTTATCAATGTATGGATTGGTTGTTCCGCAACCCCAATATTTAATCATCTGTCGCACGTGCAATTTTAATTAGGGATTTTCGCCTTGAAGACCGATCTCTTTAAGAGATTTCATGAGTGGCTGAATATGAATTTATTTTCCGCAGATATTTATCTTTTACACCGATCGGTATTCTACGCTTCTGGCATAGAGAAATATCATCAATCATATTGTTGGTGCCTTTATAAATAGTCACTCATTTAATTTCAATAACGGCATCTGGCGGATTACTTGTTAAATACTACAAGTAAATTATTTTCGCAAATCATTTAAACTGATGCGTGGAAGATCGTTTACGTTGTTAAAGTTTATCGGCATTATTTTATTCTAACATGGGGTTTTCTTTATATCCCCCTAATGCCGAGAATCAATCTTCATCAAACATGTTGCACCGAGCTATACCTTGATGCTCTTTTATTCGCTTCAAGCGATTTACACATTTAAAACATAGTGGTTTCATTAAATATCTCATTCCATGAGATTTTTCAGAACATTGTCTCTCTTGCGGTTTATATACCACTATGTGATTTCAAATTTTTCAAGAGTCGTTCAAATTATACATCATATGTAGAGAAATCACTTGAACGAGACATTAAACTTTTGGTTCATTCTCCATTTCACTCAGAAAATATTTGATGTATGCAAAATGTGCATAAAATCTACCCTTCATGGGTTTGATATCAATGAATGATATGTGAACTCATAGTTCATTTATGTCGAAGTTTGTCACGAGATATAATTCATATTGGGTTTTCCTCCCCTCATTCTCGGACAACATTTTTTCATATTCAATATGTCGAAAATTTCTAATAACCCATGACGGATTCAACATTTTAATGTGAGATCCTCTTATGCGTGTATCAACAAACTTCTTTTATATTTTTTGATTTGTGGAGAAATTTTGTCTCATATAGAGATATTATATCCGCTCACAATTATGGATTCAATATATCGAGTTATACCAATTTTCTTGAATCACCATCCCAATTCTAGTGGGATTCTCACATAAATAATGGTTATGACCACAATAATCAAAATATTCAGAATCAATATATGCATCTTAAATATTTAATTTTGTTGCATTCATTTCACAGAATGATTGTGATGCATCCCATATAATATGATACATATGTCGTTGTTTTAAATAATGCATGTAGTAGCAGTCACATTCTCTTCGTGGAATGGACATATCTCATTATTTTCAAACACAATGTTTATTCACATTTCATCGGGAAGTAGTATATAAAGCAAATATTTCAATCTCGATATAACACCCATAGTACTCAACAAAATCGAGACTTGAGAGAGCATAGTGCTTTATTTCAAACCATTTTGTTTCAATATAGCACTTGCATATTGCATTATCATTTGCATCTCTCATTAATTCTTTTGAGAACTCGTTTCTCAATATAACGTGCGTGTCGCACTATCGATGAGGCAATTTAGTTTCTCTCATGTTCCGGCTCCATTTCTTCCTTAGAACGAAATGAGCAATTAATTTTTTCAAAGTATAACAATTGTCACATAATATAAATGAATTACAATGACTAATTATTTCAAATAGAAAATTATATTATGTAAATGCTAGTGGATCTGAGAGACAATTATCCAGTATTAAAATTCATGAATCAATCATTATGAATAATTTCACTCACCAATAAAGCATTATAATGCTGTCATATTCATTCTAAACACAACCAGACAATAAATTTTGAATTTAATAACAATATAGGGCAAATGTGCCTTACAATCAATGACCAAATACATGGTATTCATTTTTTAAAAACCACAGGTTGAATATTTTTATTTTGTAATAAAGATAAGTATAAATAATCACAATAATGATTATCACTACTCTTACAATAATCATAGAAAATAAAATCTTGTCATTGAATAACCAAATATGATTTTATTTATTAAAATCAATACAAACACTTTTTCCAAAAATACAATGAATGCATTAATTACCTCAATGATTATGCATTTATTGTAAGGTTATGGGTATTATAAATCCAATTAACTAAATAATATGACAATATCATGTTTTTATTTTACATATCATATCAACTTTATAATGAGAAATATATTGGTAAATTATAAAGCAACGTATAAAACATTCTCACGTCGTATCAAATAAAGATCATATATGCGCACCACATAAGTGATTAACACAACTACGTACCCAATCATGTAAAATATTAACTATTTAAAATGACTTTAATTAATATGAAATATGATTGCAAAAGTAATATACATGTTGATTAATCCAGCGATTAAGAATCATATATTATTATTGTGGCCAAATAACAAGATTTGCTTACCAAAAATACATAATGATACAATTATTTTCCTTTTTTCTTTTAGAA